>VMDO01034601.1:0-16813 GCA_007922755.1 Pedetes capensis
CCTGATGATGAATTATTTCAACTTGTATGTCTTAAAAATTATTTTTTCATCTTTGTTTTGAAAGAAGTTTCTGTGGATATATGACTCTAAATTGACAGATTCATCTTTTTTTTAACATTTTAAAGATCTTCTCATTTGTGCTGTTTCTAAAAAGAGGCAAATTTGCTAACATTCTTTTCTTGGTAAATAGTATTCCTTTATCCTCCAAATGCACTTAAAATTTCTCATTTTCAACCATCTTGAGAAAATTGATTATATTGTGCCTTAAAGTAGTTGTTTTTTGTTTCTTTATTGAGCTTCTTGTATCTACAGGTTTATAGTTTTCATAAAGTTGGAACTATTTCATCTAATGATTATTCATTCTTTTATTTCTTCTTTCATTCTTCTCATTTGGGTATTTCAATTATCTGTATATTGATCACTTGAAATTATTCTACTTACAACACATATGCCGCTCACTATTTGAGTCTTTTATTTGTCTTTGGATAATTAGTTTTCTGGGTAATCAAATTCATTAATGTTTTCTTTTCACATATCGAACCTGCAGTTATTTTTAACCAATGTATTTTGTAAATCTCAGATGCTGTATTTTTTTCTCTATAGGTTCACATTGTCACTTTGAGATATTTTCTATATTTCTACTCATCATCTTCAATCTTTCCTTCAACCTCTTGAATATGGAATTTGGTTACAATATGTGTAGTATTGTGGTTAGCTACATTTAACATCTCTGCCATTTGTACTTTGGTGCTCATTGTTTAACTTTTCTTTTCATTACAGGTTATAAGTTTTCTCTTTTGCATGTATGGTCATTTTTTCTGATATAGATAAGAGTAATAGAGATGGATTGATAGTCTGGAGAAACAAAGACAGCTCTTTTACTCTTCAGTTTTCTTACTTTGATTCCTCTTTTTTGTTCTAAATCCTGGAATTTCTCTAAGGTAGTAAGCTGAGATAATTATAAGGATAATCTTATTTTATTTTGTCAGTCCCCTCCCTTTGTTTTTCAGGGATCATACTATTTTATTGCCAAATGTCCAGCATTTTGTAAAATCTCTTATATGTATTTCTTTGTTTACTTTTTTATTTCAAATAAGAGAGTAAGTGCGGCCTTGATTAACCTTGCTTGGTCAGAAGTAGATGCACAAGATTCTTACTATATTATTTTCCTATATGTTCTTCTTAAATGCTTTTATGATGATTACTTTGAGTGACCTTAATTCAGGTTATACCATATATTCAGCATAACCTTCTCAACATAACAGAAATTTGCCTAAAATTATGGTTTGATGTAAATGTTAAAAATGTCTATAGATATTTTACAAATTTTCTTACCAATTTTCTTCAAAGAAGATTATTTGATTTCCTTCTGTTCTATACCATTTTAAGCCTGCATCCATACCACTGTGGTATCCAATCCCATCAAATCTCAGAAGCTAAGCAGCGTCTGGCCTGGTTAGTACTTGGATGGGAGACTGCCTGGGAACACCAGGTGCCATAGGCTTGAGAGAAAGACCTGGGAACCCACTCCAAAAACCAACCACCCATTGAAAACCCTATGAATAACAGAGAAGCACAGATGATAGTGTTTCACTTGTACATAGGGTCACTATGAGTCAGATACTGACTTGACGGCACCCAACAACAACAACAAACGATTTTATGGTGAGAGAATAATTATAATTCTACCAAGAAAATAAAAACATGCTTTAAGTGAGTATTCATAGAATTAACATATGGGAAGTTATGTTCAAATTAATCAGAGTTAATCCCAAATCAAATGGTGAGCAACATTTGGAGAGTACACTTATGTGGTCACTGGAACTGAAGAAAGGATTCTAGATATCCAGGAAAGACACAGTCCAGACAGCTGTGTGTGTGTGTGTGTGTGTGTGTGTGTGTGTGTGTGTGTGTGTATGTATATGTGTGTGTGTGTGTGTGTGTAATATATATATAAATTTTGGGGTAAAGAGTAGTAAGACTTTTGCTATCTCCATTATGCAACTGTTACATCACTTTTGCTTACATATTCGTCAACCTACCTGTTTTACAGAACCATATTTCCCATGTATTGTATCATATATTTTGTGATTTTCCTCTCCCCAATTTCCTTCTACTTTATTTCTTCTCCCCCTTCCCCAATCTTCATTCCCACCCACCAATTCCTCATGATCCTTCTTCTCCCTTCTCTCAACTTTCAGGTAGCTATTCTTTGTAAATGAAAGTAAAGGAGAAAGAGCATCTTTTTTGTCCAAACCATACTTTACCATATCCTATGCGAGAGTATATCACAAAATTCTATGGGAACCTAATTCATTTGCACTGAGTGATAATCTTCAGAATCATATCCCATTCTTGTGACCTCTGCCCAGCCAGAGAAATTCACTTGCAGCTTCCTTTAGTCTTCAATCACTTCAGATTTCAGAGGGAATTCTGTGATCAATATTCTCACTGGGAGACCAAACCTAAATAGATCTAGACTTAAGATGGCATGAGGAAGTCAATCCAAACTGGGTCTTTTCAGAAACATGGCAAAACATGTTAGAATTATTGGATGTTACTCATTAGATGATACAAACTATAGGGTGTATATTTCTAAAATAAATATTCTGATAAAAGGAAAATATATTTTAGTGTTATAGGAATATTGTTTAAAGGCCAATGGCATCTTCTAACAAACTTTTAAACTATGGATAGGTAGAAATATGGGAGAAACTGTGCATGTGTTTTTTCCCAGTCACTTAATTTAAGGGAACTGTGATGTCTCTATGCAAAATAAATATTTGATGTTATTATGTGAAAAATTACAGATGGGTAGAATCTACCATTCAGAACTTATATATGACTCCAACTAATGACTCACCTTATGTTGCAGGTGAATCATGTTAAATACTCTGCTTTTTCAGATTACAGATACTCCATATTGTATGAAGTTAGGACTTACTCTAGTGAGTTAATCAGTTGTCAATTAAACCCATGTCATCTGTATCTGGGCAGACAAACTTATTTTGTATTTTGTCATAAAACAGCAGCAACAACAAAGCCCCTTATAACCTTTAAGAAGTAACAAGTATTTTTTCTGACAGTAACTTTTTAAATTTGTAAACACTTTCATAATATTGAAGTTTTATGAGTATGATTCCTGTCAAAGTATGGGATGGTTATCTTTCATGTACCCATCACCTTGCTTTGTGACTTGAAGGCTGAACTTTGTGAAGAACATCAGTGGACTCCATTGACTTTTGAGTTTGACCAAAGGTCTATTCAAGTAAGTTATGAAAGAGCAGGTGAAAAGTGAAATCAGGATATTTACTTTCTTGGTTCCTTTCTGCAGGGTACTGAAGATTGACTGTTGCATTTACTGAAGGCAATAACTTCTTTAAGACATTCTTTCCCCATGAATTTTGCTCTCCAATCTCTGGTGACTACTCTCTGTTCTCTCTACTACTTCTTTCACCCTCCAATAATGAAAACAGTATTCTCTGACAGTTTGTCATACTGTGTGGGCTTGCGTGTTGCTGTGATGCCGAAAACTATGCCTCCAGTATTTCAAATACCAACTGGGCGAATCATGGTGGACAGATTTCAGCTGAGCTTCCAGACTAACACAAACTAAGAAGACAGATTTGGCAGCCCACTTCTGAAACAATTATCCATTGAAAACCCTACAAATGGCAGAGAAACACTGTCAAATATAATGCTGGAAAATGAGGCCTCAGGCTGGAAGGCATTTAAAAAATGACTAGGGAAGAGTTGTCCCCTCAAAATTGAGTTAACCTTAATAACAGTAATGAAGTAAAGCCACTTTTGCTGTTGTAGCATGACTCAAAATAAGAAGAAGCATAGTTGCTGCAACACCGAACTCAAATATAAAAAGAGTGTGCTCATTGCATTGTGTTGGATAGTATTTTGTTCAGTTGTACATAAATCACGCCTGACTTGAAAGCACCCAACAAAATGTTTCCTCATTGATTTCTCCCAAATCTATCCATGCTTTGGAAATAATCTTTTATTAAACCCTGATGATTCTCTAGCTTGATGTTTTATACATTATAAATGCCATATAGGAACTGTAGATATTTTCCCTAACTTCATTTTATAGACGAGGTACATGAGACAAGATGCATGCCACAATCTATAGCATACCCAATCAGTGGCTCTTCTAAATAACAGCATCAACATCTACCAAGTGTTGTAGAGTTACAGAGGTATCATAGACTTAGAAAGGATCCAGATAGATTCTTATATTTTGCTCAGGAGAAAACTTAGATTTAAAAAGACTGATTTTCCTTTGTTTGTATAAAACTGGACACGGGAAACTATGTTTAGATCCAGTTATTTGATCTCATGGTATTTAGGTTGCATAGTACAGCAACAGTGTTAATAGTATTAAGAGAATAATGTCAATAGTATTGGTCATTTGAAGTTTGCAGTATATGAGAATATGAGAATTTTAAAATCTACAATATCAGTGGCCAGGCGCAGTGGAACACACCTGTAATCCCAGCAACTCAGGAGGTGGAGGCAGGAGGATTGCAAGTCTAAGACCAGAGGCAGTCTGAATAATTTAGTGAAACCCTGTCTCAAAAATTTTTTTAAAAACTGGGCTGAAGGTGCAGCTCAGTGGTCCAACACCTGCAGAGCATGCAAGCAGGAACCAGAGGCCCTGGGTTCAACCCCCGGTACAGGAAAAAAAAAAACAACACTACAATATTAGTCATCACATCCATGGATGTAAGAAATACTTTGAAGTCTAAACTCTCCAATACTTTTGATGTTGCACTCATTTATTCAATTTTTAATTAAATCATTATTTATTTACTTAAATATTGATAAGAGCATCTATTCATTGTGGGACTCTTCTATGTACAGTTAATACAAGAGCAAAGGATACCCATCCATTCAGCCACATGGAGAGATGACAGCTTATTTGAAGCAAAGGGATTTAAGAGAACAATTGCTATATAATTACATAAATCTTACAACAGAGGAAGAAAATGTTGTAGCACTATTAATCATTGATATCTAAGTATTTAGTGGCAGGACAAAGGAGGATCACAGCTGTAGATGATAAGTTTATGATATAACAATGGGGTTTGAAGTAGTTTTAGGGATTTTCAACCTCCACACTCTTGCCATCTGAACTAGAAAATTCCTTGTAGGGGGGATGGGCGCTGACCTGTGCACTGTAGTGGGTCTTACAGCATCCCTGGCTTCTTTCCACCAGATACTAGTGGCATTACCAAGTTATGACAGTGAAAAATATCACTGGACATTGCCAAATTTGGGAAGGAGTGATTAGATTGATACAATCATTCTCAAAAGGAATGAATGCAGCCTGAAGAATGTGGACGAGGCAAAGCATTTTCCCCCTACAGCATCTGGAGAGGGTGGTCCTCTCATCGCCTTGATTTTAGCTCAGAGGGACTGATACTGAACAACTGCCTCCAAAATGATGAAAGGGAAAACCTCTGGTGTTTCAGCCTCTAAATTTGTAGTAAATTGTTACAACAGTCACACAATCTAGTACCTAGAGAGTATAGACAGGTAAAATAAAATGTAGAAATGAGAAGCATATAGTAATAAAAGAAGTTATTAAATCTGAATCCTAGAGTGCACTTTTATGTACAAGGCAGGACAGGAGAAAGTATTAAAAGAATGATTACAGTTACAGTCATGGAAATAAACAAGGGCAATAAGAAATTCAAACCACAAACTAGATACCTTAAAATCACATCACTATTTCCATTTCTCTCAGCTCTGAGGGTAGAAGTATGAAATAAAGGTGTCAGGAGGGCCATTCTCCCTCTGGAAACACTAAGCAAGGATTTTTCCTTACTTCCTCCTACTTTCCAGTGTTTTCCAAGAATTGTGGGCCTTTTTGGTTGATAGCTACATCACTGCAATTTTTACCTCCAATTTTATATTGTTATCTTTTCTTGGTGTGTGTCTGTGTTTTTGTGTGTCCAAATATCCTTCTACTTATAAGGACATCAGCCACTGGATTTAGGCTCCCTGAACCTAGTATGGCCTGCAGCAGTACCACTGTGGAATCCAATCCCATCAAACCTTGGAAGCTAAGCAGGGTGGGACCTGATTAGTACTTGGATGGGAGACCACCTGGGATCACTAGATGCTGTAGGCTTAGAACAAGGACCTGGAAACTCACTCCCAAAAAAACAATCAGCCACTGAAACCCTATGAATAGCAGAAAACCAGTAACAATACTGTTTCACCTGTTGCACATAGGGTTGCTATGAGTTAGACAGTGACTCCATGGCACCTATAAACAACAACCCAATAGGACCTCATTTTAACTTGATTGCATCTGCATCAACTCCATTTTTCTGAAGGTCGCATTCACTGGAATGAGGGGTTAGAACTTTAACATCTCTTTCTTTTTGAGAAGGGATGCTATTCAACGCACAACAGGAAATAAAAACAATCCAAAGAAGTTTAACTTTATACCAAGAATAATAATTAAAGAGTTTTTCGTAGGGAGGAGGACTGGGGCTTGCCTCAGTTGGTAGAGTGCTGCTCTGCACTCTCTAAGGCCCTGTGTTTGTTCCCCAGCATCTCAAAAACTAGAGAAGGACTTGCCAGCCCACTCCCAAAACAATCTTTAAAGAAATCAACCATTGAAAACTGTATGAATAACAGAGAAGCACTGTAACACGGGTGCATGGCATAGTATGAGGGAGTGTTTTATTCTGTTGTAGATAGGGTCACTATGAATTGAACTCGACTCCAAGGTACCTAACAACAACAATTCAAGGAAGAGACATTGGATAATTATTTCCTAAGGATAATATGACTGTTACAGATAGAATGACTTGGACTGAAAAAGAATTAAGACAAAGGTAACAGTTAGCAGATGCTATGATATTCAGATGCAGTTTGTTTTCCAAAGGTCCATTTGTTGGTGTTCAGTGTGGTCCTGTTAAAGAGGTGAAACCATCAAGAGGTGGGCCAAGTGAGGTTCTCAATGAAGGGATTAAAGTAGTTTGGTGGGACCCTACGTTAGTGCTTGAGAGAATGAGTCATTTTAGAAACCTGTAGCTAAGGTTTGTATTTTACCTACAGTAAACTTATTGGCTATTTATTTTTCTTTTAAATTTCTGTTCAATCCTTACATTTTAATTGTTGTCAATTTTTGGGTATTTTAGAAATTTACCACTTACCAGACAAATGGTTTTCAGATATTTTCTCCCACTAGCTGGCCTTTATACCCTGTGGATTGTTTTCTTTTCTGGGCAAAAGTTGTGTTTGTTTATTGGTGTGCTTGATGTGGTGCCATTTTTCTAGTTTAGCTTCTATTGTCTGTGCTTTTGAATGCATATCTATGGAATAACTGCATAACCAATGCCAGTGAGGCCTTTCTCCAATGTTTCTCCTAAAAATGTGAGTATCTAGCCTTATATATATGATTTCAAACCATTTTGAGTTGATTTTTTGTGTTTGGTATAAAGTAAGTTTTATTTTCATTCCTTTCTGTGTGAGCATCCAATTTTTCCAATACTATTTGTTGAAAAGGATTATTTCTTTCTTTCTTGTGTAGTTTTGGTTGGTTATTGCAGCATTTTCCACAATAACCAAAATAAGGAAATAACTAAAGTTTCCATTGACAGATGAATAGAAAAAAATGTGATATATGCATAAAATGGAACATTATTCAGCCTTAAAACAGAAGGAAATATGCACTTTGTGAAAAGAGGGATGAACCTGGATGATATTATGCTAAGCAAAATAAGCCAGTGGCAGGACAAATACCATATAATTTCACCTATATGAGGTATTTAAAACAGTCAAACTCATGGAAGCAGAGAAAACAGTCATAGTTATCAGGGCTGTGGATAAGTTGAATGGGGAGTTGTTCAATGAGTAAAAAGTTTAAGCTATGCTACATGAGTGTGTTCTAGAGAGCTGCCACACAATGTATTTCCTGTAGTTAATGATACAGTATTATGTGCATCAAAATTTTAAGAGTGTAGATCTTACTTTAAATGTTTTTACCTTTAAAGCGAAATAAAACAAAATACAAAAAGATACAAAAACATTTTAATACTTGTGTGATGCATTTATTATCTTGAGACTGGTGATGATGTCACAGATGTTTGCATGCGTCCAAACTCATCAAAGTGTACATGGTAACTATGTGCAGTTATCATAATTTGATATATGTCAATAAAGCTGT
Organism: Pedetes capensis; assembly: GCA_007922755.1. Taxonomy (NCBI): domain Eukaryota; kingdom Metazoa; phylum Chordata; class Mammalia; order Rodentia; family Pedetidae; genus Pedetes; species Pedetes capensis. The sequence goes on from VMDO01034601.1 coordinate 8,195, forward strand.
TTAGTTAAAAAGAGCAAACCACATACATCTCTGGTTTGGGAAGTAACAAAGACGTTACATTTATTCATTGAGATTTGTTTGTTGAGCAACAGCAGGTTTGGAAGGAATAAATGGGTTCCATGAATCTCCAATTTCTGAGTCATCCACTGTCAGATGCCTAGATGGGGAAATAGATTAGGGAATTATATTCACAGGAAATGTGGAAGTGATCTATTTATTTGGGAATATTCAACTTGCAAATGACCACTGTAGAATTTTGAAGGAAAAATCTAACCACAGACAGAAGACTGATGTAGTAAAGCATTTTCCACATAAAAGGAACCCCGTATTCAAATCTCCACAATTAAAGTGTGCGCCAATCAAGATCTTTCTTGTGGTAAGTGGATGGAGTGGCAAGGAAAAGTGTTGGAGAGAAGATGTCAGTATTATAGCTGGATTGATAAGCACAGCTGACTATTGTGAAAGAAAGCAGAGGTCTGAGCAACAGAACTGATTCTGGAATGTTGTCAAACCTAATGTGTCATAATGTGTTTATAAAATGGATACTGTACCCAAAGTCTGGATTCAGGAAACAAAACAAAACAAATAAACAAACAAACAACAACAACAACAACAACAAAAGACTCAAGGAATTCAGAAGCCAATGAGACAGAAGGTGGGGAGCAGAAGTAGTTGATGAGTCTCTGAAATTTTGATTAGAACAGTTAGATTACCATTCAGCCCAGGGGGGGATCAGCAGGCTTGAAGTGTGGTGGTAGGCCAGCTCAGCTCATAGGAAGAGGAGCAGAAAAGAGGCAGACCTTTGACATGACTCTTCCCTAGGGCTCAGTGTCTGCAGTGAGGAGTTTCACAACTTTTTGAAGATGCTTGAGCGAGAGCTTTCAAGACTCACATCTCCCTTTTTGCCTTCTGTTCCTCTTCTAGATAAGCTGATGAGCAAGCCTATTTGTTCCTTTGCACCAGTAGGAGATTCAAACGGCAAAAGCCACTGTCCAACCAGACTTCTCACCTCAGACACCTGTCCCACTCTTCGTAGAGTGCTCAGTTCTGTAAGTAATATGCCATGTCTTACCCTCATGTTGTATTCATGACATCATCAGGGTGTGGGGTGGGAGACTATCTTACTTTCAGAATGATTTTACATGTTGCCTAGCTTTGCACCAAGCATGTATTATCACCCAGTCAGAGACCCATTTTTCAAAAGTCAAGTTTATTTGAGTTAGCCCTCCAAAGACCTAGAAGTGCCTATGCAAGAATAGATTGCTGGTCAATAATTCTCTCTCTCAGGCAACAAATCAGTGTAAGTTTCACCACTGCACTTATTTTCCACAGTCTTGGCCATTGCATCATGCCTGAGAAAGGTGACTTCGACCCTTTGATGGGGCTATATTCCAACATGTGCTGTGGAAACTTCCTTTCTTGTCACATTTATGTGGTTGATGGTAACATAGGGATATTTTGCCATGTTCTATTAACCAAGAGAAAATAAATCCATTGCAAACAGAGGGCCTTGTTAGCTGCTTCAATTCTAGTTGCCTTAATGTTTACCAAGGTACTCATTTTTTTCTTTTTCTTTTCTTTTCTTTTTCTTTTATTTATTTATTTTTGTTTTTGGTCAGTCACTCAGGATCCCACAGAGGTGTTTTGTTGATATCTGAAAGCAGTAGATATCTCACAAAGCATGGTTCCATGGTCCTGTTCATATATGTGACTTTCCAAGCTTAAATTGTGCTGTGTTTATTTTCCTCTTCACTTGTCCACAATTTCTCCCATTTAATCTAGATTGTTCAATTACCATTAATTCCAGGCAATCTATTGTTTAATTGGATGGATTTCAATTGCAAATTAAGACTGCTGATTTCAACCAAGAAAGCTAATTTGAACCTGACAACAGGTTTGCTTTGTAAAAAAATTGGGAAATGGTATGAGAGAATAGAGAATAATATAGGCATTTGTTTGTGTATCAAGGTATCACTTGTATGTTTAATTAGAACAAAACTGGAGTTTACTAGTAACTAACTTCTAAATTACAGAAGTAACAAGCACCATGACTTCTCATGTGGGGAATATTATTATAAAAGTCTTTCCTACCTATTTAACGATTCCAGAACAGTTTCTTTTTACTTATCTAAAGAACTTTACCATTTAATATAATCTGTCTTATAATCATGCTATGTAAAAATGAAATGTTGAGACAAGATTATATAATTCAAATAGCTGACACTGTGTACAGAACAAGAGTAAAGTGAAGAAAGTACTTTTTCGCTAGTACTAAAGGAGGCTCTGTGAGATGATTTGTTAATCAATAGCTCTTCGGAAATCTTAAGGACAATTCAAATGTTACCATAAGCCTATTATGAGATTCTGGGTATAAATTGGGTTAGGAGACAGAAAACATTTGAAGAACATATAACACTACTTATGTTCCTTCTTTGCATGATGGATAACTTAAGAGCCAGCATGTTAAGTTTAAAAGAATTACCTAGGAAGCCACATTTTAATGTGTTACTGGGGATTGAACCCAGGACCCTGCCAAGGCAAGCATTCTACCACTGAGTTACATCACCAGTAGCACTTTAACTATTATTACTATTATTATTATTATTATTATTATTATTATTATTATTATTATTAATTTTGAGACAATACGTCATTCACCCAGGCTGTCTCTGGCCTCAAACCTGCCATCTTCCTGTGTCACTCTCTAGTAGCTGAGATTACAGGTGCATATCACCAAGCTAGGCTCCCTGGAAACTTTTTAATATGGTGAAAACAGGAAAAAAAAACATAAAAAATAGTTTTCCTTATTAAAAATAACACTGACTATAACTTACCAAGGCAATTTTAACATTTGCCAGACATTCCCTAGTGTTTAGAAACTATGTTCCTGTAGAAAAGACTGTAAGAAAATTATTAATGAAAATTCAGAATTTTTAAAGTATCACATTGCAGTGACGATAAAAAAAGGGAAAAGGAATTTCAAATTTTGAGCATTTTCAAAGCAAATAAAATAGGTGGTGAGGAAATCTTTACACAGATAAATCTATGGATTCAAAATGAGTAACATATGGTATTCCCCTTCTCAAGTACTGGTGCTCTTCATGCCCGATCTCTTGACTTTTGCAAAGTGTGTTTACAATGATAGCAACCATGTTAAAGAATTTCCAACATTAGGATGATAGTAAAATGAAGTATCATCATAATCAGAGTAAATGTTGGTATTGTGTGCTGATAAATAGAGACAAGGAGCAGCAGGTTTTAATAATCTGTATTATATCCTAACAGGAATAGTAGATAGAAAAAATACAGATTATTTAAGAATGAGCAATGTTGCAAATGCATTACTTTCTTTACTCAATTTGGATATTAAAATCTTCCTTATAGTACTTAGAAAGGGTCAGTCTTGCTCATCAGCTATCAATTTTCATAATTCCTTAATGAAATTTTATAAGAATAAAAAATGATTTGCTAAGGTTGAAAGGGCAGGGGTTTAGCTCAGTAGGTAAAGTGCCGTGCTGCACTCTCTGAGGACCCTGGTTCCATCCCCAGCACTGCAAAAGTGGGAGAAGGACTTGGCAATCAACTCCTGAGGCAATCCTGAAACAGCTTTTGAAAACCCTATGAGGATTGCAATGAGTTGGACTTGACTTGATGGCACCTGACATAACAAGATTGAAAACCCTAGGCCATCAAAGTAAATTATAAACACTTCATTCTGTAATAAAATGTAAAAATCTATTTAGAAAAAAACTAGAAATACTTTTCACTGTGACTGATATAAGCTTCTAACTCCTTCATACAAAATGATTGGTGAAAATTAATTGCCAAGTAGAACTAAATGAAAAAAATCTTTTTCTATTCTTTTTCTAATATCATGACTGATATTATTAGTCATTGACTTGATCACTAATATTATTTGTAATACATGACCCAATTTACTGTATGGTCCTTGTTAGTTCCAAGGTTATTTCTACTACATGAAGGAAATATTTAAGGTTGGCTTATAAACCTGCTCAAGACTCACCTCAGAAACAACCACTCAGCTAAAGCTGTAGCTCAGTGGTAGAGTACTAGCTTGGTATTCACAAAGCTCTGGGTTCAGTTCGCAGCACTAACCCTACCCCCAAAGAAGAAGATGAAGAAAGTCAATCTCTACATTAGAAATGTTTATCCTATGTCTATGATGTTAACTTTCTTCAAAATGCTCCTACTTCACAAAACATAACATTGTGCTGTCTCTGTGCTTTCTTACCAGAGATCCCTCTAAACTGCAAAATCTTCCTTCTTCCACTTGAGGTGGGGGATTTTTATTGTCTTCCTCTATAAAGAGTGGCCTTCTAAAGGCATAGCAGGAAAGGGATCCCTCATGGCTAAACTTGAAACCTCAGGACGTTTTTGCACAATACCTTTAAAGTTTCTCCTTAACAAGATATTTCTTTTTTTTAATCTAACTGATTCACACCCTCACCTAGTCTGTACTTGTCTTAGCAGTATGGATATCCAAAAAGATACCTAATAAATCACAACCCCGGGACAGAGTCCATAGTGCTTACACAGTATATAAAGCACAGTGATTGTGAAATGTATGAGTTTCCCTTCTGTGCAGCCACACCAATATAGAGACATCAAGATAACACATCCTACATAAAAGCTGACCTTAGATTGATAACCATATATGAACCAAATGTCACACCCTATGTTTAATTCAGGTATTTCACAGAGCACTTGCTCTTCTATTTGTTAGCTCTGTGAGAGTGGAAATTTATTTAAACTCCAAATTTTTAAAAAATGAGCATAATACTATCCCCTAACTTTGAGCATTTGTATAAGACAGATAAACTACTTAAATACTTAGCACAGTGGCTGGCGTAATAAAGAGTATGGATTGATGAGTAAAGTTGGGATAATGAAATTAGACTATTATTGCTCTAATTTTCTGGAAAAGTATCCATGCAAAAAAAGGAACAGGATTTTAATTGTGTGAAACGCTATCCTGCCATAAAAGAATTGCTAACAACACTGATAATCACCAGCCAGGATGATTAGTACCTGTGTCTCAAACATTTCCAACCTATTGCTTAAAAAAATAATGGCACTTACAAAGAAAGTTTTCTCATTCCCTGAGACCCAAAGAGCATCAGCTTGTAGCAATTTCCTCCAGTGGGTCAGAGCAGGATCTGCAAGGGCTGAGGAGAGGGTAGAGCTCCCAGAGGCAGAGCTGATAATGAATCTCTAAGCCATTCAGTGAGAGAACTGTACAAGTACATGGTGCCTCCAGAGGACCTAGTCTCAGGCACTCTGAGCATACTGAAGGCTTTGCCACTCAGGGGTGAATTAAATAGTCACAGGGGAAAAGTCAAAGCTAAATGCTTACAACTTTCCAAAAATAACCAGGAGGTAAGAAACTGCTGGCAGTTTCCCATGAATACTAAGGCTGTGGATTTTGGCTCTATTTTTTACAGACCTGTTGAGAGGACACTAATAGAAAGGAGCCCACACTGAGGCACAGAATGCAATTTCATTTCTATTCTCCTCCCTGGTTTAAGGAAATCAAGATGCAAGCAGGGACTGCTGTGTGAAATGAAAACATAGTACACTGGAGGAAGAGAACCAAATTTGTTCTTTTTAAAATATAGAGACAGAACAAAGTGAGGTTTTGAGAAAAATGTGAAAAAAAGAACTGTCAAAATTTAAAGTCAGATCTTTTTTAATATCTATTAAAAAGGAGCAGAAAGGGCTGAATGTTCAAACTCATCTCTCTATATCTGCAATCTAGAATGGCTTGACTTGTTTGGCAGAACACAAACATCAAAGGGAATTTTAGTTTCATCTCTTTGCGGTATATAGATCCTCATCAAAAGAGTGGTAAAGTATTGTGTTCTAGGAAGGTAGTGAACAGTGTAAAGCAAGGAGGTAGAAAAAGCAAGTTGTTATCATTGACCATGTTCTAAGAGCCCATGTTGAAAAGGAGAGATTGACTTTGCATAGCAATGAATTCCTCCATGTATTTGTTCAAATGCATTCAGAGAGCTTCCCCTGATCACCTTGTTTAAAATTTCTTCCCAGATGGATAACTCTTTTAACAACTTTTGGCAAGTTTTCACCAAAGATGGATTCTATATCACTGGTTATTTATTCAGTTATCTAAAGTTTCTTTATTCTTTCATTTAACCATGAAGATCAGAAAGTTACTCTGTACAAAGATACATGTGCTGGTACTCTTGGACTCTTAGAATAAATAATCTGGTGGTTTATGGATTATAGTTGTTTTCATATAAACCTGGTGATGGGGAGTCTTATGCATGGATATAATCATTAATCCATTCTCAAAAGAAAAGGTATAGATGCGGCTTCTAATGTCAAAAGTACTACTTGAATACTGGTTTTGTACTTGGGGAACTTGCTTGGTGGGGCAGATTGTTACACCTCTCAGGGTGTATGTCTCACGAAGTCCTCATGAAACTGGGGTGCTTCAATCATGTTGTTGTTAGGTGCCATGGTGTTGGTATCTGACTCATAGTGACCCTACCTACAACAGGCAAAACACTACTGTCAGTGCTTCTCTACTGTTCATAGGGTTTTCAATGGCAGATTAACTTTTGGGAGTGGGTGGCCAAGTCCTTCTCCCAAGCCTACAGTATCTGGTGTTCCCAAGCGATCTCTCATCCAAGGACTAACCAGGCCCAACCTTCCTTAGTTTCTGAGATCTGACCAGATGGGATGCCACAGGGCTACGGCTGCAGGCGCTTCAGTCATAAGCTATCTTAATCATAATGTCCTATGATCATGGCCTCTTGTAACCAGCAGACTATAGAGGAACTAACATGCTACGGATTGTATAACTAAATCTTAAGATGGTTTAGCAGCTTCCACTATTATACTATACATAAAGATAGTTGCCAAGAAAGATGTCTGAATATCCTGAGACTGTCATGCTGCAAGAAAGACCAAGAAGCCATATGTTGAGGCACATAAGGAAGAAAACTAAGGCTATAATTAATACTATACCTGTTGGTCAACACTACCTCCCAATTATGTGACTGAAGTCATTTTGTACCTTCCATTCTCCCATTATCCCACTGGAAAAAAACATGAAACCGAAGAATTGTTGGCTTTATGAACTAAATTGTAAGAAGTAATGAATTGTGTTGATCCAAGTCAAACACACACAAAAATTTCCCCAACATATATAGCTATCATTAATTCTTCTGCCTTACCATTATTTACATATATAATACTTACATATACTATATGAAATATATATATATACACACATATATATGTATGATAAGTAAAATACACATATAAGATATCCATTTATATTACCATTAGAGTATATGACTTGTTGTTGTTGTTGTTGTTGTTAGGTGCCGTCGAGTCGAGTGCGACTCATAGCGACCCTATGTACAGCAGATCGAAACACTTGCCGATTCTGTGCCAGGCAAACAATCTTATTTATGATTAAGCCCATTGTTGCAGACACTGTGTTAATCCATCTGGTGGAGGGTTTTCCTCTTTTCCGTTGACCTGCCACTCTTGCAAACATGATGTCCTTCTCCAGGGATTGTTCTCTCCTGACTACATGTCCGAAATATGTAAGATGCAGTTTGGCCATTTTTGCTTCCAAGGAGCACTCTGGTTGTACCTCTTCTAGGACAGATCTGTTGGTTCTTTTGGCAGTCCATGGTATATTCAATAGACGTCTCCAGCACCACATTTCAAAAGCATCAATTCTTTTTCTGTCTCTCTTGTTCAACGTCCAGCTTTCACAACCATATGATGCGACTGAAAATACCATGGCATGAGACAGACACACCTTTGTCTTCAATGTGACATCTTTGCTTTTCAATACTCTAAAGAGGTCTTTTGCCACAGCTTTTCCTAGAGCAATGCGTCTTTGGATTTCTTGACTGCTGCTTCCATGGGTGTTGATTATAGAGCCAAGCAAAGTAAAATCTTGGACAACCTCGATCTTTTCTCCATTTAATGTGAAGTTGTGTGCTGACCCAGTCGTAAGGATTTTTGTTTTGTTGATGTTTAGTCTTAACCCATATTGAAGGCTATGATCGTTGATCTTCATCAGTAAATGTTTTCAATCCTCTTTATTTTCAGCAAGCAAAGTGGTGTCATCTGCATAACGCAGGTTGTTAATGAGTCTTCCTCCAATCTTGATGCCATGTTCTCCTCATAAAGTCCAGCTTCTCAGATTATTTGCTCAGCGTATAAATTGAAGAGATAGGGTGAAAGTATACAGCCCTGACGCACACCTTTCTCAACTTGAAACCACTCAGTGTTTCCTTGTTCTATTCGAACAACTGCCTCCTGGTTCATGTACAGATTTCTCATGAGCAGAATTAGGTGTTCTGGTATTCCCATTTTCCGAAGTGTTATCCATAATTTGTTGTGATCCACACAATCACATGCTTTTGCATAGTCAATAAAACATAGATAGACATCTTTTTGATATTCTCTGCTTTCAGCTAATATCCACCTGACATCAGCAATGATGTCCCTAGTTCCCCGCCCTCTTCTGAATCCCGCTTGATTTTCTGGTAATTCCCTGTCTATGTATTGCTGCAGTCGCTTCTGAATGATCTTTAGTAGAATTTTGCTGGTGTG
>VMDO01034602.1:0-16823 GCA_007922755.1 Pedetes capensis
TCATGTACAGATTTTTCATGAGCACAATTAGGTGTTCTGGTATTCCCATTTTCCGAAGTGTTATCCATAATTTGTTGTGATCCACACAATCAAATGCTTTTGCGTAGTCAATAAAACCTAGATAGACATCTTTTTGATATTCTCTGCTTTCAGCTAATATCCACCTGACATCAGCAATGATGTCCCTAGTTCCCCGCCCCCTTCTGAATCCCGCTTGATTTTCCGGTAATTCCCTGTCTATGTATTGCTGCAGTCGCTTCTGAAGGATCTTTAGTAGAATTTTGCTGGTGTGTGATATTAATGATATTGTCCGATAGTTTGCAGATTCATCTTCCTCTACTCTCATCACACCTGCTTTATTTCTACTACTAATCCAAATCTGTTGGCATAAACATGTTAACACCTCCAGTGCTGCATCTGTTTGTTGAAACATCTCTATTGGTATCCCATCAATTCCTGGAGCTTTGTGTTTCACTAGTTCTTTCAAGGCAGCTTCCACTTCCTCCTTCAACACCATTGGTTCCTCTTCATATGCAACCTCTTGGAATGGTTGGTCATCCACCAATTCTTTTCAACATTTTAAAGAGGCCTTTTGCAAGAGGATTTCCCAGTACAAAGCGTCTTTTAATTTCTTGACTTCTGCTTCCATGGGCATTGATTGTAGAGCCAAGCAAAGCAAAACCTTGGACAATCTCACTCTTTTCTCCATTCATCATGAAGTTGCCTACTGACCCAGGTGTAAGGTTTCTTGTTTTGTTGGTGTTGAGGTGCAATCCACAATGAAGGCCATGTTCTTTGATATTCATCAGTAAATGCTTCAAATCTCTTCACTTTCAGCAAGCATATGTCTCTCATAACCATTTTTATTTTTCCTTCAGTTGAGTGGTATGTACCAAGGGACTTTATGCAGATCCTGATGTGTAGATGCCCATCACCTATTGCGTTTTTCTTCTTCTATTGTCTCTTCTATTGTCTCAGTTCAGGCCTGTATTGCTTCTTGTCTGGACAATTGTTGCAGTTCCTGTCATGGCTCTGGCTCCTGCCCTGGCCATTTGACTTTCCTATGGTCAATTGGTTTACTTTCCTCAGGCAGGTTCTGACTTCTCTGTGGTTTCATCATGTCTAAAAAAAGAAGCTAGGAAAACATATGGTCTGAGTTATCTTTAGAGATGCCTGTGTCATGATTTCCCTACATATGACCCGAGTTTTAGCCAAGTTGTACCACTAAGCTATTCTTTTGATATGTCCTTACTTTTCTGTCCCATTACCTTTCTCCTGGGTCTGGAATGATATCTAAACAGTCTTCGTCTTTGAAATCCCTTTCTAGCACGATGCTTTCCCTGGTCATCCAAAAACTTGGAAATTCTCTCCCTTTTGATTCAACACACTTTGCAATTCTCATCCTCACCTTACTAAAAGCCAATTTTATTTATTTATTTATTTATTGATAGTGAAGCAAAGTTGGAAATCTCATTAGGTATGGGTAAGAGATGGTACACACTTTAGGGTAAGCATGGGAGCTCAGAGAGAAGGAAAGATGCCCAAGAAAAGAATCATAGGGCACGTCAAAGACATGTGCACAAGTTAGAAGCCCATTTTAGTGGTTATTTATTTACTTATGCACACTTGAACACTCCCCTCTCCAAGAGCCTATAAGCTTTTGGGGATAATATCTAGTTAATGTATCTATTTTTAAGAATATTTTTGTTGTGCTGGGATTAAATTCAGGGCCTTGTGCATGCTAGGCAAGCACTCTAACACTGAGCTTCATCTTCATCCTTCTTTTTTGAGTAGCTAACTTATTAGGGCCTCAATATCTTTTGACTCAATTAAAATAATAAAACTGATATGCAGACCATTCTTAAAAATGAAAGTCTCATAAATAAGAGAACTATGAATAAACAGCACCTAACAACAACAACAACAACAACAACAACTATGTGAGAGGGGAAAGAAAATAAGAGGAATAATAATGGGAAGAACAAGAAATCAAGACAGAAGGGCAGTTGGCTGGGGGTATGAGGTCATTATTTGGACTGAATTAGAAAAGTAGAAAATGCTCACTTACATGTGGGAGCTGAATCTTATTTAAAGGAAGAAAAAAATCCTATACATAGGTTGATATATAAAAAATGTACAATTAAACTCATCAAAGAAATGACAATATAAAGAGTAGACAGGAGGGAAGGAACTAGCAAAGGGAAGTGAAGATTGTGGAAAGTGGGATGGGGAGGAGAATCAACATAGAGGGATAAAGTGGGAGAGGATAATCAATGTAAATGACACAACTTCATGAATACGTTGGAAAAATAAGGAAATATAACCCAAATATACCTATGAGTTTTACTACATATTAGTCAAAAGGTTCCACAAACCTTGTAAGTTGATAAAAGTATAACTCAAAGTGATGTAATAGTTGTATAATGGGAAAAGCCTATGCTATATTACTCTATACCCCACCATCATTTACCAATAAAGCAAGAAAAAAAAAAAAAGAAAAAAGAAAAAAGAAAAAAGAAAAGTAGGAAATGCAGAGAAGTGTCCCAAGAAAAGTATAAATAAGTGGGATTATGCTGTTGAAGTGAGGGAATTGTAAAAACAGTCTGTGTTTTAATCTTATTCTACTTCTTGGCACAGTATAATGATTAATATCCTTGCAAAAAATGTGCTGGCAAACTACCCTGTATTTGAAAATAGAGGAACTACCTTGAAGAGAATGAGATGCAGTGGAAAGAGGAAATGACAATATACTGAAAAAACCTGCTGTAAATCATCACAGTGGCACCCCAAATCTTGGCCTGTCCCAAGCAGGCTGATGGGATTGTGGGATTCCTCTTGTCACAGGGTAAAAGTAATCACTTTGTCACTTTGTGACAAAACTTCTTCAAGTCGGGTTCTTCCAGGGTAGGATCCAAGAGAAGGGTAAGCATCTTGGGATCTGCCTTTGTTCGCCAGTCACTTCTTGTCACCGGGACAAATAGCCTTGGGCTGGGGTAGGATTTAATCATAGTCATACTTTACCCTTCTTGAAGTCCTTCATTGCACAGCCTTAAAGCATAAATGAGAATGTGAATGCAATTCCAGAAGGGTTTTGAACAGCCAAATTAAGTATAATTTTAATAAGTTCTTTAAGATGAAAAATAGCAGCCCTTTCTTCTAGTCAAGATAGCACATATCTATGTGGCTGAAAAAGTTTCATTTCACCATCAATTTTTCTAAAAACATATTCAAAATATGTTTTTAAAGCACAGTGTAGAGTATTGGCTGTTCTACTGAGTGCATCTTGAAAATCAAGAGACCATATCTGAGATGCTGTGATTCTGGTGAATTTTGTATAAATTGCTTGGCATTCAGGATTTGTGATGGTTGGGCCATAGTTGCCACCTCTCCTTAAGCTTTGTGTGTCTTAGATTTGACCACATGCCAAGAACTCAGGGAAAATTTGTTTACTCATTTTATCATCAGATATAACACTATCAACACAATAAGAAAAGACCAAGAAGAGACCCAACTATTCATATTGATGTTTAAGTTCTCATGCAAGACAAAAAACAAAAACAAAAACAAAACAAAACAAAACAAAACCCAGACCAAAAAACAAACCAATCAAACAAAAAACTGGGTAACCATCCAATAATTATTTATTCTGTTTGAACTATAAAAATGAATTATTTGAAATGATTTTTAAGTTTTCCTTCCTATGATTCACTCTAGTTTTTACTACTATATAGGATTTCTGGGGGGGGGTGTTCTGATATTGCTTTTGAGAAAAACTTCAAGAAGTCTTTATTTGGCTTTTTTTATAGTCCTTTTCATTGAGTTCTGGTGCTCCTAAAATTTGCATGATTTTTTCAATAATTCTGCTAGCATCATGGTCTTATAAACTGCTGTTCCAGGGTTTCTTGAGAAAAAAACACAAAACTTTATTAGATCTCCAAAATACTAAGGGAATCCCTTTCAAGCAGCCTATGAGAGCACCCTGTGGTTGCCTTCTGTTGACTTGCTGCTAGTTTGGCCAGTATTGCAATCCTGCTTTCTGCTGCCAGGCTCACGTGGGAAAACTTAGGAACTGCTCTGAAACTGTCACATCTGTAGATAATTTCAGAATTTTCTGAATTTCCCTCATTGTCTTCTGTATTTTCATTGGTTTCAAGTTTACTCATTGAACTTCCTGTTTTTAACCGCTGATCCATGCTCTTACTTAAAGATATTTGAAACTGTTGACTCAAAAAAGTTAAATGTAGTATAACATTACAACACAGTTTAGTTAAATTTGGGGCTATTTGTGCTAGTAGAGAATTTACTGTGTTTTGAGAAGGAATTAAGCATTGATATGCGTTTGGTAAAAAAAATTGGATCTCATAAGTTGCAGTGATAATTTATCTACGGGATATCTATGTGTGTGTGCATGTATATATATATATATGTATATATACTATATATGTATATATATTTTAAAATAACCTAGTGAATCTTTAAAAAATATTATTTATTTATTTTTATATTGAGAGAGAACATCCTACTGACTTAATGGGACAGACTGATTAAAAGAACGGCAACCATGAAGACTCTGTGGAGTTACCCGGAGGTTAGGTCATCTAGTAAACTAGTAGTATTCTTCTAACCAGATAATGCCATTTCCAATTTCCATAAGTTGTTCTTATTTTCAGCTTTTCTTACTATAAAAGTCATATTTATGACCCAGCTATAACACTATTGGGAATTTACCCAAAGGGAGATGGGTCATCATACCACAGAGACACCTGTATCTCCATGTTCAATGCAGCGCTTTTCACAATAGCAAGGATATGGAATCAACCAAAGTGCCCCTCAACAGAAGAATGGATAAAAAACTATGGTATATACACACAATGGAATACTACTCAGCAATCAAGAAAAATGAAATAAGGTCATTCGCAGCAAAATGGATGGAATTAGAGAAACTTATTTTGAGTGAACGAACACGAGCTCAGAAAGAGAAACAACCATGTTCTCACTCACATGAGGGAGCTGATTCAAAATTACAAGAAGGAAAAATCCTATTCAAAGGTCAGATCATAATAAAAGGGGGGGGGGGAAGATAAGAATGATGTCAATATAAATGGACTAGAAATCGCATGTAATTGTTCTAACAAGATAAAAACAAAGACCACTACAGGAAAAGTTTGTATCTTAAACAGAACTGGAACCCAAGGACATATAGAAAAAAACTACTAAGTAAAAGATAGAGAAGACTTAGATGGGAAACTTAGATGGGAAGGGTGGGAGGGGGGAAGCATAGGGGAGGGGAAGGGGTAACCTATATGAATAATGTTTATCAAAATGCATATATGAAAATGTCACAATGAAAAGCATGTCAAAATGAATCACATTATGATGTACATTAAAAATTTCTAATAAAAAAGTCATATTTATGCTATATGATGTGCATGTTGATTGGTTTAGGCTGATTAAATTATCACTTCTACTCCAGTCAGATACTCTTTTTCTGTAATTGAGCTATTGGTACTAAAATCTTCTAGCTCAGTTATGTTTTGTGGTACAAGGAATTCTAAGATGTTGCCAAACTCTCTTTAGTTGGAGGTTGTTCTGGTTTGACTATGAAGTGCCTTTTCACAAAAAGCTCATATGTTGAAGGCTTGGTTTCTAGCTAGTGGTAGTTTTGAGAGTTAATTGGATCATGAGGACACTGACTTGATCAATGGATGAGTTCAGACTGAACGGGACGATAGGAGGTGGACCTAATTGGGGGAAGTAGGTCACTGAGAGTGTATGCTTGAAGAGCACATCATGTCTCTGGCCCTTTCCTCTCTCTTTCTCTTTGCTTCCTGGCTGCTATGAGGTGAGCAGCTCTGCTCCATCACACTCTCTCTGCCATTATGTTCTGCCTCACCTCAGACCTATTGCCATGGAGTCAGCTGAACATGGGCTGAAACTATAAAATTGTAAGCCAACATAAATCTTTCCTCCCTTAAGTACTTTTCTTGGGTGTTGTGTCATAGAGACAAAAAATGACTAACATAGATGGAATGCTAGCTTGCAATTACTTTGGAAAAGTACTGGGTGGTAATACTTTTTCATACTTCTTGAAGTGTGGAAAGTAATCTGTTCCTTTGCAATGTGAGCAAAGGCCACTGTGTATTTTTGAATTCTTATATTTACTTTTTATACTTTTCTGATTTTTTCCTCTCAAGTTCAAGTTTTTTCTCTCAACTTCTTGTTGCCATTTTTGTGCTCATCAAAGAAATACAATGTACTCATGAATCTCCTTAGTGCTATCTCTTCTGGGTCTATACTGTCTATAATGGTCCTTCTGAACTTTTTAGTTAAAAGTGTATCATAAAGACACTACTTGGTTGGTGAGAACATACTGATTTCCCAACATATCCTAGCAGAAGAGTAGCTTTTCAGTTTCACCTGAGACACTGTTGGAGTCATCTGTGTTTGTCAGCATCCCTGCGCTGTGACAGAATACCTGAGAAAAACAACTTATAAGAAGGAAATATTTATTTTTGTTCACACTTTTAGAGATTTCAGTCCATGATTAGGCAGCTCTGTTGTGTCTGTGTCTAGTGAGGCAGAGGGGCTGGGGTTTAGCTCTGTTGGTAGAATGCTGCTTTGCGTTGTCTGAGGCCCTGGGTTCCATCTCTAACACTGCAAAAATGGGAGAAGGATATGGCAGGCCACTCCCAAAATAATCCTGAAACCATCCACCATTGAAAACCCTATGAATAGCAGAGAAACACTGACATAGTGCTGGGCATGGCACAGTGCTGGGAGTATTTCATTCGGTTATACATAGGGTTGCTATGGGTCTGCTCTGACTCAATGGCACCTAACAACAACAGCAACAGCAACAAAAATTTGAGGTAGAACATTATGAACAAAGAAACTCACCTTGTGGCAGGTAGAAAGCAAAGAAAGATAAACAGGAAAAGGCCAGGACAGCTTTACTCTCAAGGGAATACCCTTAATGACTTACTTTCTCCAGTTAGGCCCCATCTCCTAAAATTTCCATCACCTCTCAATAGCCCCAAAGTTAGGAATGCATCAACGAATGTATCCATTGTTGAGGTCAGAGCCCTCATGGTCCAGAGACCTTCTGAAGTCCCCACCTCTGAACACTGCTGCATGAGGACCAAACCTTCAACACATGCGATTTTGGGGGATACTTCAGATTCAAACTGTAACATCTTCCACAAGGAACATAGACAAAATTATGGATGAAATATGAGTGTGAAAAGGTGGGATTGTGAGGGAGCACAGAATTCAGTGAATTCACATAGGTCAGGCTTATGTTCTGCACCTTAGGTCCAGTTAAGATCGATTTGGCTAGGACAACATTGGCAAAGGCAGCATCTAGTCTCTGGAATAGCTTTAACATTCCTTGTTGTTGTTGTTAGGTGCTGTTGAGTGAGGTCTGACTCATAGTGACCCTAAGTACAACAGAACACAACACTACCTAACAATGTGCCATGCCCGGCACTGTGTCAGTGCCTCTCTGCTATTCATAGGGATTTGGTGGCTGATTGTTTTGGGAATGGGCTACCAGGTCCTTATCCCAAGCCTGTAGCACCCAGTATTCCCAGACAATCTTCCACTCAATGACTAAGCAGTTGGATCCTGCTTAGCTTCTGAAATTAGACATGGTTGGATGCTGGGGTGGTACGACTATGGGCTATATTTAAATAAGTGCAAAATTAAAAAAAGAAGACACTTAGATCACAAACTACAGAGGGAAAAAGAAAAAGATAAATGTAACTTCATAAAAGTTGAGTTGTGTTTCAGATGACACTATTAAGAAAGTAAAGAGCAATCAATGGAATGGGAGAAAATGTTTGCAAATTATATCTCTGGTATGGAATTTAAATCCAGAATATATAAAGAATCTTTGCAATTAGCAATAAGACAAAACAATCCAATTAGAAATGAAGAAAGGAACTGAATAAACATTTCTCCAAAAAGGACATACAAATGATCATTAAGTACATGAAAAGGTGGCCAACATCATTAGTCATTGTTGTTAGGTGCCATCGGGTAGGATCCAACTCATAGCAACCCTATGTACAACAAAATGAAACACTACCCAACACTGTGCCATGCACATGATCTTTTTATGTTTGAGCCTATTGTTGCAGCCACTATGTTTCTTCTCATTTTGAGTCATGCCACATCAGGAAAAGGAGGTCCTGGGGATTTGCTCCATTGTTATTATTAAGATCAACCCTAGTTCAAGGAGGCAACTCTTCCCCAGTCATGTCTTGAATGCTTTCCAGCCTGGGTACCTCATTTAATGGCATGGTATTTGACAGTGCTTCTCTGCCATACACAGGGTTCAGTAGCTAATTGTGTTCGGAGTGGCCTTTCAGATCCTTCTCCCTAGCCTGTCTTGGTCTGGAAGCTCTGCTGAAACCTGTCCATCCTGGGTGGCTCTGTGGGTATCTGAAGTTTCACTGGCATAGCTTTCAGCATCACAGCAACACACAAGCTCCCACAGCACAAGTGACAGACATGGGGAGTCATTAGTTATTAGGTAAATGCAAATGAGAACTTAATACAATAACATTCTCATATATTAGGATAAAAAGAAGTAAAATACAAAGAAAATACAAAGCTAAATACAAAGAAAAACTACAAAGAAAAAAATGACCAGACAATAACAAGTGTGTGTGTGTGTGTGTGTGTGTGTGTGTGCTTGTGCATGTGTGTATTTTTTGCAGAACTACTGCTTCTATGTAATATTCTTCAACTGAGCCACGTGGATCATTAGTTGTATTTGGATTTCACTGCAATGGCACTGTAAAGTTTACTATTGCCCATACCATCTACTGGGGCTGGGGTTTAGCTCAGTTGCTAGAGTGCTTGCTCTTCATGCTCTGAGGTCCTGGGATAGATCACCAGCACTGCAAATATGGGAGAAGGACCTGGCAGCCCACTCCGGAAACAATTAGCCATCAAAAACCCATGGTCATCTGCATGCAGAAAAATGAAAGCTGACCCGCGTCTCTCAATATACATGAGAGTTAACTCAAAATGGATAGACAATCTCAACATAAAACCAGAAACTTTAAAACTTATAGAAGGCAAGATAGGCAATACACTCCATCATATAGGCATAGGAAAGTATTTCCTTAATAGGACCCCAATTGCTCAAGAAATTGCAACAAGAATAGATAAATGGGATCACATGAAATTAAAAAGCTTCTGCACAACAAAAGAAACAATTAACAGAATTAAGGAAACCACCATGGAATGGGAAAAAAATCTTCGCATTTTACACATCAGACAAAGGTCTAATTACTAGAATTTATAAAGAACTCAAGAAAAAAACTCCCCAAAAACCAAACAACCCAATACACAAATGGGCAAAGGAACTGAGTAGACAGTTCTCAAATGAAGAGGTCCATAAAGCCAGGAAACGCATGAAAAAATGCTCAATATCTCTAGCCATTAGGAAAATGCAAATTAAAACAACCCTGAGATTTCACCTTACACCAATAAGAATGGCCAAGATCAATAAAACAAATAACAACAAATGCTGGCGAGGTTGCGGGGGGAAAAGGGAACACACTTACATTTTTGGTGGAGCTGTAAATTAGTCCAACTACTGTGGAAATCAATATGGAGGTATCTTAAAAAACTGAAAATAGATCTACTGTATGACCCAGCTATAACACTATTGGGAATTTACCCAAAGGGAGATGGGTCATCATAACACCAAGACACCTACATCTCCATGTTCAATGCAGCACTTTTCACAATAGAAAGGATATGGAATCAACCAAAGTTCTCTTCAACAGAAGAATGGATAAAAAAACTATGGTACATATACACAATGGAATCCTACTTAGCAATCAAGAAAAATGAAATAAGGTCATTCGCAGCAAAATGGATGGAATTAGAGAAAATTATTTTAAGTGAACGAATACAAGCTCAGAAAGAGAAACACCACATGTTTCACTCATATGTGGGAGTTGAATCAAAATTATAAGGAGGAAAAATCCTATTCAAAGGTCGGATCAAAATAAAAGGAAAAAAAAAGCTAAGAATGGTGTCAATATAAATGGTCTAGAAAATGCATGAAATTGTTCTGACAAGGTAAAAACAACGTTCACTACAGGAAAAGTTTCTATCTTAAACAGAAGTGGAACCCAAGGACATATAGAAAAATATTACCAAGTAAATGATAGAGAAGGCTTAGATGGGGAGGTTGGGAGGGGGGGGAGCATACAAGAGGGTAAGGGGGAACCTATATGAATAGTGTACATCAAAATGCATATATGGAAATGTCACAATGAAAAGCATGTCAGAATGAATCACATTAAGGTGTACGTTAAAAATTTCCAATTTAAAAAAAAAAACCATGAAAAGCAGAAAAGCACTGACATAGAGCCAGGCATGACACAGTGTTGGGTAGTGTTTTGTTGTGTTGTATATAGGTTTGGACCCAACTCAATGGCACCTAACAACAACATCAGTACCATTTACCATTGCCTCACTTGATTCTTTCAACTATGTAATATTGGCCAAGTAGTTTATTATTTTCTTCTTTTTTTTTTTTTTTGAAAAATAAAAGAAGCTTAGGCCCAGAGAAATTAAGTGACTTGGCCAAAACATCCTGTATATGATTAAACTGGGACTTCATCTCAGTTTCTTAAAATAAAATATCATGCTATTTCTTAAATAATACTGCCTTACATTTAATTGCGGTGTTTAGATGGCTTTAAGATAGTACATTCTCTATATTACTTTATTTTAAACTTCACAGTCACTCTATGTGGTGGGTAGGTCCTGTAATAATATATTCATTTTATAATAGAGGAAGATGACATGTAAAATGTTCAAGAGCTTTATTTCTAGCTCTGCCACTCACTTAGCTTAGATAAATTATATAGTTTCTTTGATTCTAAGCTTTGTCATGTACAATTTGAAGTCTCCTTCTAAATGATCTTGAGAACCTTCTAAGCCTACTGTTCTGTGATTCTATCATTTAGCATGTACTTCCATTAGCACCATGTACGTTTTAGGATGCTTTTCCAGCTATGATGAGTTTCTTCTGGGTCATTTGTGCTTGCTTAGTGAGTTACCCTATAGCTTAGTACACATCCTTGAAACATTTGCTCAAGGTCAAGGGAACAGGCTTTGGATATAGAACAGGGATCAAGTAGCCTAATGATATGAAGGGTTAAATTTATGAAACTTGGGCTCTAAACTAACTAAACTACTTCTTAGAATGCAAAAATTTAATTTAATTGGATGACAAAATCCTAACGCATTAGAGTTAACCTTTTATGGTAAACAATGTGCCCAGAATTTTTATAACAAAGAGTTTCTGCTGTTCCAGCAGTTTGCAAACTGGTTATACAACAAATATGCTTAATTTCTACCTCAGCAGGGGGAAGGAATGAGAAGAAATTCTTCTTTTAGTTGTCATTTACTTCTCCATTATTTATCACATTTATTTGCAATAATATGATAATAGATTCTAAAAGATACGTTTTAAAAAACACCTTTCGGGGCCGGGCGTGGTGGCGCACGCCTGTAATCCTAGCAGCTCCGGAACCAGAGGCAGGACGATCGCAAGTTTGAGACCAGAGGCAGTCTGAGTAATTTAGTGGGACCCTGTCTCAAAAAGTAAAAAAAAATGGGCTGAGGTGCAGCTCAGTGGTCCAGCACTTGCAGAGCATGCAGGCGCGAGGCCCTGGGTTCAACCCCCAGTACTGCAAAAACAAACAAACAAACAAACAAAAACAACAACAACAAAAAAAACCCTTTCATTTTTCTCATTTTCTTGTTACCTAAAAATGAAGTAATGAACTTTGTTTTTTAAAACTTAATCTAATTTAATTTTATTTTTCCCTTTATTGGTAAATGTTCATGGGGTACAGAGTAATACAGCATTTTTTTCCCATTATCCAACTATTGACATCACTTTTGGTTACATTTTTATCAAGTTAAAAGGCTTATGGAAACTTTTGACCTATATGTAGTAAAACTCATATGCATATTTGGGTTATATTCCCCTATTCTTCCCATGTACTCATGAAGTTGCATCATTTACACTGAGATAATCCTCTCCACCTTTATCTTTCTACATTGATTCTCCTACCCATCCAGCCTTCCGCAATCTTTGCTTCCCTTTGCTAATTCCCTTCCTCCTTCTTTCTACTCTTTATATTATCCCTACTTCGCTAAGGTTAACTGCATTTCTATATATCAACTTATGTATGGGATTTTTTTCTTCCTTTAAGTAAGCTTCAGTTCCCATATATGAATGAGTGAGAGTATATGGTATTTCTCTTTTTGAGCTTGTTGAACTTTATATTTTTAAAATGCTTCTAGCTCAAAAATTCTGTGACCTTTCCTTCATTGAAATTGCAAAGGTAAATTCCAGCTCTTTCCAGGATATTGGTTAAGGAGAATTGGTGGGTGTGAATATTGCTTAGCAGTTTTTGAGCTATCTGCATACTCTTGATAATAATCAATTAAGTTTCAGATTCTATCAATAGTTCCTCTACAACCCCAAAACTGGTGATCTTATGGAAAGGAAAAATTGCCCTATGCCTTCTCAGCAGTTATAACATTCAAAACATTTCTGCATTCCCCCCTACCTCCTTTCTTTTGGATATTTTGGATATCCCCCCTCTCCCCATTCTCTCTTTTCTGTTGAAACAGGATATAATGCACTGATAGTACTTTCTCTTCATTGACCATGTGGGAAATTATCATCCTTCCATTATCTTAAAAACGGAAAAAGTTCCTTCAAAGTAAAAGACTCTCAGTGGTTAGCTGAGTTAAATTCAGAAAGTCAAAATGTATGGGAAAGTATTGAGGCCTTTCTTTACAACTCCCTAGAGGTATTCTCATGGAAAAAAAAAAAAAAAAAGGGACAGTCAGCTCCAAGGCAGCTGAACTTTGCCTTAAACCTGCCATTTTCCCTTTGATGTCTCTATAAAGGCTACCAAAATTCAATAGTGGTTCTCCCGCCTAATGATAGCTTCTGATAAAGTTCATCAAAAGAGATAAAAGTACTGTATGAAGTTCTCTTTGAAAAGTGTGAAGTACTAGTCACATGTATAATGCTAAAATAGTCTTGTACAGCAGTCTTGCTAGTTGCCTCTCTTCTTTCGACTGTTTATATTGTCCTTCTTTGCTAAGGTTAACTGTGCATTTTTATATATCAACTTTAATTCTTATGAGGCAAAGGCTATTTCTGAGATGTTTATAGATGAGGAGCATATTATTTAATATCAGACTTCATTTATGATACTTCATGAAATGCATAAATTTCCAAGGAAAAATGAAAAAAAAATCATAATAAAAAATAAACTTAAATATCTGAAGGGATATATTGTGTTTTTTAAAAAAACCTGTTAGTAGGATTTTGTGCTAAAAACTTTGAAACCATGATATGAGAATATGCTGAACCAGAACAATTGAGGCTGTCCACTGTTTTATAGTGTTGTCAGGCCTCAGGAAGTTTTACATCTAAATATCCAAAAGATGGTTTTCTTGGAACTCTTCCACAGACAACAGTTCACTGAAGAGAGTTCTGAACTATCACACTTGAATATAGTTCTTCAAATCTATAATATCTTTGAATATATCATTATTACTATTTGATATGTACTGATTGTTTGAATATATGAATATATAAACATTGTACTAAGCACATTCAATGTATGATCCTGTGTGGTAGCACCACAACCTTATTTGCTGATGAGAAAACTGAGGCTCAGAAAAACTAACTTGTTCTAAGAATGCACATAGCAAAGAACAGGGTAGCGGGAGGATTTCCTCCCATGTCAGCCTCACTTAAGGGCTCCTATTCTTAACAACATTTCTATTTCACCTCCATGCTATTATTACTGTTTATCTTCCAACTGATAGTATTTCCACTTGTACAACTTGTTTTGATTATAAAGTCAGAAGTACACAGAAACAGAACATAGGATCATTATTTTTAGTGTGTGGGTCTCAGGCTAAGAGTTTTTGCTGTATTGAGGGGCTGACCCTGGGGCCTCCCACATACTTTGCAAACACTCTAGCCCCTGAGCTGCAGCTCCATCCTCTTTTATTTTTTACATTGAGACAGGGTCTCCTTAAGTTATGCAGGCTGCCTCTGGTCTCAAGCTTGGAACTGTCACTGGGATTAGAAGCATGAGCCACAGTGCCTGGCTTGGCTAAGAGTTGTTTTTTTTTTTTTTTTTCCGTCCCCCTTGGTACTTGGGAGTTGAACCCAGAGAGTTGCACATGCATTGCAAGTGCTCTACCACTGGGCTGTACACCAGCCCAATTTTATTTTTTATTTTAAGACAGGGTCTCAATGAGTTACACAGGCTTTCTCTGGCCTTAAACTTATGATCCTCCTGCCTTTACCTTCCAAATCACTGGGATTATAGGTGTGCACCACCACACCTGGCTGGCTAAGAATTCTTTTTTTTCCTTCCCTTTATTGGTAAATGTTGGTGTGGTACAGAGTAACACAGCATTGGCTTTTTCCATTATGCAACTATTATATCACTTTTGGTTACACTTTCATCAATTTACAGGGTTTATGGAAGCTTTTGACTAATATGTAGCAAAACTCATGTGCATATTTGGGTTATATTCCCCATTTTTCCATGTACTCATGAAGTTACATCATTTCCATTGAGGTTATCATCTCCCCCTTTATGCCTCTACATTGATTCTCCTCCGCATTCCACCTTCCACAATCTTTGCTTCACTTTGGTAGTTCCCTCTCTTCTTTTGACTGTTTATATTGTCCTTTTTTGCTAAGGTTAACTGTGCATTTTTATATATCAACTTATGTATAGGATTTTTTCTTCCTTTAAGTAAGATTAAGCTCCGACATGTGAGTAAGAACATATGGTATTTCTCTTTTTGGGCTTGTGTTTATTTGCTTAAGATGATGTTCTCCAATTCCATCCATTTTGCTACAAATGACATTTTAATTTTTTTAAAAAAATTGCTGAGTAGTATTCCATTGTGTATATGTACCATAATTTTTTTTATCCATTCTTCCATTGGTGGGCACTTTAGGTGATTCCATATTCTTGCTATTGTGAAAAGTGCTGCATTGAACATGGAGATGCAGGTGTCTCTGTGGTATGATTACTCATCTCCCTTTGGGTATATTCCCAGTAGTGTTATAACTGGGTCCTATGATAGTTCTATTTTTAGTTTTCTGAGGTATCTCCATATTTATTTCCAAAGTGGTTGAACCAATTTACTGTCCCACCAACAGTGGAAGAGGGTTCCCTTTTCTTCACAACCTCGCCAGCATTTGTTATTATTTGTTTTGTTGATCTTGGCCATTCTTACCGGAGTAAGGTGGAATCTGAGAGTTGTTTTGATTTGCATTTCCCTAATGGCTAGGGATATTGAGCATTTTTTCGTGTGTTTCATGGCCTTACAAACTTCTTCATTTGAGAACTGTCTCATTTATACTTAGGAATGGCTATAAATTAAACAGTGACATTGGGCCCTTTATATTGATGTTAAATCTCATATTGCCATTAAAGGGAATTTGGTGCGTGCCAGGCATAGCTAGTACTTGTATTCTTATGTTCTTATCTATAACACTATTTTACCTCACTGCAGTTTTAGCAGTATGCTATGAAGCAGGTAAAGAGAGTGTATGTTTCTGTCAGTCTCCTTGGGGAAAGCAAGGGATGTAGGCATACTTTTCTTAACTTCATTTAACTCAGTCATCATGTATGGTGCTATCTCCATTATGATCAGATGTTTGGCAGAAGAAATGATAGAAATTGTATTTTAGAGACCTAATTTTCTCAATAACTTCCCCAAATACTTTAAGAAATATTCATGACATAGTGATTTAATCTTCTTGATTAAATAGCAGTGTTGATTTATTTAGATACCTTCACTTCATTGGCCATCTAAATGGATTATTTATTTGGTAATTTATCTTCTATAAAGGATATTCTGGTTTGCCACCCAGGATGCCCACTTCAAGACTGAGGCACCCATTCTTTCAGTATCCCAAGCATTGTCTTCTGGCAGCTTTCACTCAAGCCCTTCTCTGAGTATTGTCCTCAGCCTGAGAAGGCAAGCAATGCAATCTGCAAGCAAATGTTTCCCATTTGAAAGTGCCTTATATCCAAGGACTAGATGATGTGCAAACGTCCTGGGCTCATTTGGATCAGATTGGAACAACTCTGAAGGTTATTGTAGTCCCCATGGTACTGGCTGAGATCTCTGTTGTTTCTGCTTCACAGTTCAATCTCTTTCTCCTCAGTCCTTCATTCTTTACTCTCTTACAGATGCTTTTGAGATTTCTTCCAAATAAAATTCCAATGTAAATTTCTGTTACAGTCTCTTGCCCAGGAAACACGAACTAAAATAGTTATGAAAGAGTTTTAAATCCAAATCCATTTCTTCTTGCCACTCATTTAGCATTCTTCTGGCATCTCTCTCTCCTTCTGATAGTTGTATATTCTGGAAAATCAAGAGTTTTGATAGTTAGCCTGATCACAATATAAGTGCAAGTGCACTAAACATAATATTCATGAGAAATTTGAATTCTTGCCAGGTCTTTTTTTAGATCAGCCAGATGCAGTGCTGCGTCACAGTAATCCCAGTGATGTTGGACGTGGGTGCAGGAGGATTGTAAGTTCCAGGCCAGAGCAGCGCCTGTAACTTAGTAAGACTCTATCTCAAAATAAAAACACAAAAGTGGGCTAGGGGTGCAGCCCAGTGGTGGAGCACTTGTAAAGTATATGTGAGGCCTTGAGTTCAATTTCTAAGTGCCTCGAAGAAGAAGAAGAAGAAGAAGAAGAAGAAGAAGAAGAAGAAGA
>VMDO01034603.1:0-16821 GCA_007922755.1 Pedetes capensis
ACACACACACACACACACACACACACACACACATATGTATGTATATGGGCTGGGATTTAGGTCAGTTGGTAGAGCGCTGCGCTGCAGTCTCTGAGGTCCTGAGTTCAATTCCCAGCACCACAAAAATGGGAGAAGGACCTAGCAATCCACTCCCAAGGCAGTCCCGAAACAGTCAGCCATTTAAAACCCTATGAGGGTCACTATGAGTCGGATACCGACTCAACGGCACCTAACTAACAGATATATGTATATACATACAGAATCCTTAAGTACTGTATGCAGAAAATCCTAGCTGAATATTTTGGAAGACACTATAAACTCATCAAAGATAATTGAGCTGGAGAAAACTGCCTAGATATACTAGTTTTCCACAGATGCACTGAGAATCATTAAGACTAGGTTATGATGAGCTCAAAAACATTTCAACTTTTCAAAATATAAACATCACCAGTAATGGTATGCAAATTACAGTAATGGTGGTAAAAAGTTTTAGTGCTATCATAATATTCCATTTTAAAATGAAAACATCTGTGAAATACAGTAATGCATTATCATCAACTGACTTTGGATAGAGTTTCCTTTTTCCATAGGAATATCTGTTTAGAACTTACAAAAAAAGAATCTGAGCAAGAACCTACAAAGCAAATACCATTAATGATGCCATATCTTATTCACTGTATTTCAGAGCTGAAGCTATTTCACTTTTCTTCTTCAGTTTTCCTTGTATACCCTGTAAGAAAAAATCTTACTGACATTACATATTAGCCTCTAAAGAACAGGAACCAGAGTCACCTTAGCTCACTTTTTCCCTTGGCAACCTAGGGTCCCCTTGCTTTGGCAAAGAGAGCTTATGTGGTCTCATGAGTTTTACTTCAGCTCACTAAGGTTATGAGTACAGCTTCAAAGTAGATATAGAACCATATTATAAGCAGCAATATGTGAATTTTTCCAGGACACCTTCTGCTATGTGTGACATTCCAAGCCTGTGTCTATAGGAGAAGTATTGGATGATCAGACTCTTAAACATCAAGTGTTTCCTTAAGATATATTAATCAAAAAATTTTAAAGGATAAAATTATGTTTCATTATTACTTTATATAACATTAATCAGATTCTGACCCAGGAATGGGACTATAAATGTATTGAAAAATTCAGCACTTTTATTTTATCTTCAACAGCATAAATCTGTCAGATACAGTGACTCTTTCATTCTGTTTTACACAGGGTGTCTATGAGTTGGACCTCATTCAAGGGCACCTAACAACAGCAACAAAACTGGCATATTTGGAGTGTTTGACTTATGCTTTGCTTGCCTACTGGAACAATATTATGATAGGTGTCTTTATTCCTTTCAATACAGCTACTGCAGAAAGTTGATCCTAGAAAGATTGTGACAGAATTTTTTGTTAATGCTTGCTTTCTTTTTACTTACAAACAGTAGATTCATTGTATTTCCCTCCCAAAACTTTAGGAACCACTTTTAAAATAAGGTATTTCATTATTATGCCTTGAAGCATTGTGGATGGATTACTTCCGTCTGTTTCTAGGATCAGTATGATGTAAAACAAGTCATTTGTTTCCTGAATCTCAACAAAGAAAGTTATTTGAAGATCACCAATATTTTGTTTCTTCATTACTATCAGCAATACAGAGCTTAGTGAATGAGAACACTAGTCATAGAAATGATGGTTTGGAAACACTGTGGTCCAAATAGTTGACCCTACTAATGGAGTATTTCTTCCTCGAGCACACTGTATTGGTAGGAATTGGAAATTTTGTCTCTGACTTTGGCATTTCTGATCTTCTGTGAGACTGTAGCCTTATCACTGTGGCATCCAGTCCTTTCAGATCTCAGAAGCTAAGCATAGACAGACCTGGTTAGTACTTGGATAGGAGGCTGCCTGGGAACACCAAGTGCTGCAGGTGAGGGAGAATGACCCAGCAACCCACTCCCCCAAAATTCAGCCATTGAAAACCGTATGAGTAGCTGAGAAGCACTAACAATAGTGTTTCTGCTGTTGTACATAGGGTCACTATGAGTCGGACAAGGACTGAAGGTACCTAACAGCAACAACAATCTTCCTGGAAGGCTGACACAAAGACACTTCCTTTAGGATCAGAGAAGATAGAAGCTCTTATTACCCTCACTCATGGTTAAAAACAACAATGATAAAAGTTTCAAATGCGTGGATTCACTTTCCTCTTTTATCTGATGCAATAGCATTGTATTATGGAGGATAACTTTTAAGATAATCCTTTTTGCAATCTGGTTTCCCCAAAATATTTAGAGATCTTGTTGAAATGCATCATGGCTGACAGTGTAATATCCTTGAATTTCTTCCTTATAAATGAGGCAGAAGCTTTCTATCTGCTAGGATGTGATGTTGTTGTTAGATGCAATCAAGTTGGGTCTGACTCATAGCGACCCTCATAAGATTTCAGTCACTGGTTATTTCAGGATTGCTTCTGGTGTGGATTGCCATGTTCTTCTCTGGTTCTACAATGTGACCGGCTACATTAAATCATTCATTTTTATAACACTGGATAATTTAATTCATAAAAAATTTTAAAAATTACTACTTTGTAAGGTGAAAATGGAAAATTAATGATTAAATTTTAAAGGAGATAATTTTGAATTATATTGATAGGTGTAAAATAATGCTTTAGTAAAAAAGAAATGGGAAAAGAATTTGCTATTGCAACTTTATTGTTATTGTTAGGTGCCTTCAAGTAGGTATCCCACTCACAGTGACCTTGTGTACAACAGGCAAAACACTATTGTCAGTGCTTCTCTGCTGTTCATAGGGCTTTCAGTGGCAAATTGTTTTTTGAGAGTGGGTTGCCGGGTCTGTCTCCCAAACCTACAGCACCTGTTGTTCCTAGGTGGTCTCCCATTCCAGTACTAACCAGGCCCAACCCTGCTTAGCTTCCAAAATCTGTTGGGATTGGATGTCACAGGGCTACAGTGGTTTAGCAATGTCAGAAAATCACATACAACCTGGGCAAGGTAGTGCAAGCCTGTAAACCGTAATGACTCAGGAGGTGGAGGCAGGAGTGTTGTGAGTTCAAGACCAGAGATAGCCTGCATAATTTTGGAAGACCCTGACTCAAAATAAAATAAAAAAGGGGCCAGAGGTGCAACTCAGTGATAAAATGTTTGCAAAGTATACCTGAGGCCCTGGGTAATTCTTACAATCCTAAATATCATAGAGTTAAATGTTAGCATTATAGGCAGTAGTGACATCTGAGTTTTGTTAAATATTTTTTTAAATGACTAGAAACGTGAATGGTAACATGCATGACCGAATGCATAATGTGATTACAGAAAATATGGGTGGGTCAGTGAAGAGCTAAGAGACAAAAAGATTTCATTTATGCATAGTGTTATCACCTGGTGTTGACTCTTTCATCTGGGATGGTGTATAAAGCTAACATTTTCTCAAGTGGTGTGCTTTCATAATTTTCTGGAGTTTTTTCACACTAGAAGATGAATCTATAATTAAAATTATTATTTTTTATTTCTAAATAATCCACTTACTAGAAGATGATGGACTGGATACAACTTCTGTTCCCACTCTAGTACCGGAAGAAAAAAAAAGTAGAAAGAAAGAAAGAAAGAAAAAAGGAACAAAAAAAAACATGAACCACAAATAAGAATTTCAACAGTAATAGATGTTAATTTAAAAAAAAGTTCCATTCTAAATTTTTGTTGCATACCATACAGAAATAAAGATAGATATTAAAAGACTACTTTCTAAAAACACATGCAAATGCAATTTTCCTTATATTCCTGTGTGTAAAATAATTTTGACAGAATATAAGGAAACAAAAGTAGTAAGAAACTGTCTAAATGGGCTTTGTTTTTCATTTATTATGGCTAACTTTAAGCAAATTCTAGTGAAAAGGTGTTAATTAAAAATATTTGCTTAATATAAATATTTACTTAATATAAACACTCCTTGCTACATATGACACAATATTTAATTTTATTCAAGTATTTTCTCAAAGTTTAAGACTGTTCTCTCTTGCTCATTTGGCTTTAGAGATGAATTTATAATTAAAATTTTTATTCTTTATTTCTAAATAATCCACTTACTAGAAGAGGATGAACTGGATATAAATTCTGTTCCCACTCATGAAAGATCAGTTACTATAGTAATTAGCTGCCTAATTACTTACAATTAGTAAGCTAGAAACACTACATAAAACAAAAATTTTCCAATTTTATACAAAAGACATTAGAAGGGTGTGACAGTTAAAAAAAGAGGAGGGATAAAGGAGATACTACTGTTGCACAGTTTATGGTCTAGAGGCAGTTTCCAGGTCATTGTGCAGGTAGGGAGAGCTGAATACAGCCCTGCAGACTCACATGGTTGGCATTTAGTTAGTAGAAATGAATCAATAGTGATCTCTTACTTTTGACAAATGCACCATGGTATTATAAAAATCTTAACATAAGAGGAAGCTGAATGGAGAGTATAGAGGGACACTCTTGTTCTGTCTTTGCAACTATTTTGGAATAATTTTAAACTTACAGAAAATTTTCAAAAACCTAGAAGAAAGGACTTTGAAAGTTTTCATCATAAAAAATAATAAATCTTGAAGGACACAGGTATATTTAAATTAGTTAAACATTAAATGATGTATTCATGTATTGAAAAATTGCATGGTTCTAAAATAACATGTATTGTTTCTATGTCATTATATATCACTTAAAAGCCAACTTAAAACTAACTTAAAAAGAAAGCTATTGGATGTATATTTTTATGAGATATAGGTCATTAGGTAAAGTATTATCAGATATAAGAAGTTCATTTCTTATTTATAAAAGAGACTTTTAATCAAGAGTACATAAGTACACTCAATATTTTATGCCCTTAAAAATAGTTTCAAAATACCCAGAACAAAATCTATTAAAACTCAAGAGATAAATTCAAATTCACAAATATATTAAAAGATTTCAACAGTGTTAGCTTAATAATTGATAGAATAAGTAGACAGACAATCAATAAGGATATAGAAGACTTGAATAATGCTAGTAAGTTTTACCAATGAATAAATAAGACTCTTAGAAAAATACCTTGTACCTTAGGGATGAAAAAATAGTCAGGGAGCAAGGTGCAAAGAACTACTATCTTCTTAATAGAAAAGTGTTAGACTACCATGACATTAGGCTTTATAAGAATTATAAGCTTAGCTAGGTGCAATGGCACATGTCTCTAATTCCAGTGACTCAAAAGGCTGAGGCAAAAGAATCACAAGTTTGAGGCCAGCTGCAGCCTACATAGTTTAGCAAGACCATATCTCAAGATAAAAAATAAAAATATAGGGGGTGGGAGTGCAGCCCAGTGGTAAAATATGCAAAGTATGTGCCAGACCCTGGGTTTAACCCCTAAGTACTGGCAAATAATAATTACAATACTGATAATAACACAGAATTAACAGCTTGATATAGTTTCTATGAAATTTGAGTGACACAGATATCTGATATTCCAACTCATATCTCAAACATTTTCGTGAATGCACATGGCTGGAGTGGCTTCAGTTTTGGGCTAAAGAGCTGAACTATGTGTGTTGTAAGATTATAGATTCAAACATCGTTTGGAAGATAGTGACAAGGCTGGGTTGCTTTAAAAGAATCACACCCTATTGGGAAAGGTGACATCTACAGAAAAATGCTGAATATTCACTAGAGAATACAGAGACTGAGGTGGAATTAGTCTGAATTAGCAAGCTAGATGAAAAACAGAGCCCCAGATATAACATAGGTGGTGATGTTTCTAGTGTGAAAAAAATCCAGAAAAATTTTGAAAGCACTCCACTTAATAAAGCCTTAGATTTATACACCATCCATGGTGACAGAGCCAACACCAGGTGATAACAGTACACTCTTAGCTCTACACTGACCGATCCATATTTTTTGTAGTCACAACATTATGCATTTGGTTATGCGTGTTACCGTTCAAGTTTCTAGCAATTAAAAAAAATATGCAAACTTTTAACAAAACTCAAATGTCACCACTGCCCACAGGGTTAACATTGAACTCTATGCTGCTTAGAATGACAAGACTAAAATAGCTGTGATGAACTTTCAAAAATATTGCTTTCCATATCCTGAGGAATGAAAATACTCTGAAAGAAAATAACCAAAACTCAAAATCAAGGAAATGACCAACCAATTGTTCAAGAAAACAGAGACTATACCTGTGAAACCTAGAAAAAGTAAACAGTACAATAACCATGCAGTTGATGAAACTTCAGCAGTAGAGACTTCAATTGGTACAAGTTATACCCAAAGGCAATTGTATTCTGCTCCATAGATGCCAGGAGAGAGCAATGACTTTACACAAGAGTCAGAGGCTTCCTTGGTTGTTTGAGATAAAGAAATGGAGATGAAATACATTAAATATGATGCATGCAACAAACTTATTGAAGATAAGGTCAAATTGTTGCATGGTATAGAATATTTATGACAAGCAACCCTTGAACTTGTTTACAATGAAAGCTAAAAGTTAATATTATTTTCCTCTAGTATGAATTACAGTGTTTTGAAAGAAGCTCATTCTACACACACACACGTATAGATAGATAAATAGATAATACATATATGTTATATATAAATATATACATACGTGCCCACACACATGTATAAACACATACATGTATACATATCAATATACAACTACCTACTGGGCTGTCACTTAGCTCAGTAAGTAGAGGGCTGTTCTGTGCTCTCTGAGGCTATGGGTTCAATGCCTTGCTCAGCAAAAGTGGGAAAATGACCTAGCAGCCCACTCTCAATATAATACTGAAACAATTTGCCATTGAAAATCATATGAATGTGGAGAACCAGTGACATAGCTCTGGGGACAGCAGAGATGGGAGAAAGGAAAAGCCTCAGGTGCTTTTACCTTCCAGCGGCAAACACGTTGGTGCTCTCAGTGGTCATGAGGAGACAGTTCTTGCTTTGTTGGTGATCAGACAGAGAGCAGGTTCTTTCCTTGTTGATGGTTGTGGTGGGAAAGGATTCTTTTCTCACCAAAGGTCCTGGAGAGAGTAGGAGAGCTGTTTCCTCATCGACAGTCCGAGCGAAAAGGTGGTGAAAAAATGTCTTGCTTAGTTGATGGTCTGGGCGAAAAAGGTTGAGCTGCTGCAGCACAGCTCCTTATATAGCTTACCCACGGAATGGCCTGAGCCAATCAGCTTTAAGTCCAATTGTCCTATCAGGAAGGGTTTGTACAAATGTACAACCAAGTTACTTTCATTTGCCCTAGATTTCTAATTTACAAACCAGATATTCAAAAACCGTTTTCCCAGTTTGGGGGTTTTTGCCAATTTCCTCCCAGTTTTTCCCTACACACAGAGTCATTATATCAAACAGTATTGGTGAATGACCAACCATTTCTACAGGTTGGATAAAATCAGGAGCCAATGATATTGAGGATAAAGTTGAAGCTGCCTTGAAGGAATTGGCAAAACACAAGGCTCAAGAACTGCTGAAATACTAATAGAGATATTTCAACAAACAGATGCAGTACTGAAGCTATAAAATTATTCATGCGAAGAGATTTGGAAAGCAGATACCTGGACAACTGACTTAAAGAGATGCATATTTGTGCCTATCCCCAAGAAAGGGGATCCAATCTCATGTGGAAATCATTGAACAATATCATTAATACTTTAGCAAGTAGTAGTTTGCTAAAGATTCAAATATGACTGCAGCAATATATAGACAGGGAACTGCCAGAAAAACAAGCCAGATTCAGAAGAGGGTGTGGATCCAGGGACATCATTGCTGATGTCAGATGGATATTAGTCAAAAGCAGAGAATACTAGAAAGATGTCTATTTTATTGACCATGCAAAGGAATTTGACTGTGTGGGTCACAATAAATTATGGATAACATTGTAAAGAATGGAAATACCTGAGCAATTAATTCTTCTCATGAGGAGTCTGTACAAAAAGAAGGAGGCAGTCATTTGAACAGAACAAGGAAACACTGTCTGGTTTAAATTCAAGGAACCTGTACATCAGGGCTGTATTCTTTCACCATACCTCTTCAATATCAATGTAGAGATTTTATGAAAATTAATGTAGTGTCTTGATTGGGGGATGATTCATTAACAATCTACCTTATACAAACAGATGACACAACTCTGCTTGCTGAAAGTGAAGAGGATTTGAAACATATACTGATGAAGATCAAAGAACACAACCTTTAGTATGGATTGCCTCAACATCAGCAAAACAAAAATCCTTACTATTGGATCAGTATGCAGCTAATGAATGGAGAAAAGATTGAGATTGTCCAAGATTATGCTTTACTTGGGTCTACAATCATCACTTACAAAAGCAACAGTCAAGAAATCAATAGGCGCATTGCTCTGGGAAAAGTTGTTGCAAAAGATATCTTTTAAAGTGCTGAAGACAAAGGTGTGCCCAAATGATGCCATAGTATTTCCAGTTTCATCATGTAGTTGTGAAGCTTATGTTGAATAAGGAAGACAGGAGAAGAAGTGATGCTTTTTAATCTTGGCATTGGAGATGAATATACCATGGACTACCACAAGAACTAAGAGATCAAGAGGAAGGGCAACCAGAGTATTCCTTGGAAGCTGAGGTGTCTAGACTGCCGGTAATGTATTTTGGACATGTTGTCAGAAGGGACCAACCTCTGCAGAAGGACATCATCTTTGGGAGAGCGGCAGGTCAATGTAAAAAATAAATAAAAAGGATATTCTCAATTACATGAATTGACACAGTGACTGCACCAATGGGCTTAAATAATAAAAAGATTGCCTGGCACAGAGTTGAGGAGTGTTTTGTTCTGCTGCACATAGGGTTGCTATGAGTCTGACCTGACTAGACAGCACCTAACAACAACTCTTTAAAAATGTCATGATTGATATGTATTCCTGAATATGCTTTCAAATGCTTTTATTTAATAACTTTGTATCAATGTATTTAAAAAGAAGAGAAATTAATGCCAAAGATCCAAGATAATTTTCTATAATATTATGAGAAGAAATTCACCTGTTGATTCATGGATCCTCTGATTAAATTACTCCAATTATAAGTTTATTTTTCCAGAACTGGTAGGTTGTGCCTAGGCCTACAGTCATGCTAGGTGAGCATTCTAACACTGAGCTGCACTCCCAACTGCAGGATGATGATGATGATGAGATAATGATGATGATGATGATGATTCTACTACAATAATCATCTTTATTGTTAATACTATATTTTGAGACAGAGTCTTGACAAATTATGCAGGTTACATCTGGTCTTGTATTTGCATTCCTTTTGCCTCAACCCCTAGCATGTTTCTTATTCCATGTTCATCACTGAAATCTTATACCAACACTTAATTCTTTAAATAATACACTTCAAAAAATTCTCTCACAAGTGATTCATCTTAGACTTGATGCAAGCCCTGTGTGTGAGGTCTCTGATATTGTTTCCATACTTCCCACCCTGAGACAATCACCAAATTCATCTGTATGGAGTATGGTACATGGCACAAGGATAAGTGCTTACTCGGATATCTGCTGGCTTCTTCTACAGACTATTCTATTTCTTTCTCACTAAACAGTCGGACCAGACTTGACAGCATCTAACAACAATAGTAATCCAGCTATATGGCCCTTAGAGTTCCTTGTTTCCTTCAACATTGTTGCCACTGCTATTGCTTCTTCTCTGTTTGAATATTTTAACACTATATCTTTGCACAAGTTATTCCTTTATGTCATCCAGGTGTTATTTCATTTATTATCTCTTCAGAGAGGCTTGTCTTACTATTTAACCTAAAGACATTTTCTTTCTTCACAATCATTATTTATCCCTGTTTACTATCTTAATTTGATCTCAAAACTCTTCCTTATCTGAAAAATACCTTTTTCTTTTTTAAAAAGCTCACTTATAATCTGTCCTTTGCCCTCTAGACTTGAGTTATCATGAACCCAAACATTACCTACATGTGACCATTTAAATTTATATTAAATTCAATTAAAAATAATTTTTGGTCTCAGTTATATTAAGTAAATATTTAAGACATTTGTGCTATAATGTCTAAATATATCTAGAAGGTGCAATATCTGACAGCACAAACTATTTTTATCCTTACAAAAAACTCTGATGGATAGGTCTACTTTATCCTGCAAGTTTTAAGCTTGAAGATCAGGCAGGGATGGGGTATACACCTATAATCCCAGGGACTTGGGAGGTGGAAGAAGGAGGATTACAAATTTGAGGCCAGAGGCAGCCTGAGTAACCTAGCAAGACCCTGTCTCAAGATAAATAATGTAAAAGTGGTTTGGGGAGCAGCTCAGTGGTAGAGTACTTTCAAAGTATGTAGTAGTTACAAGACTCTGGGTTCAACCTCCAAGTACCACAAAAAAAGAGTAAGATAAGTTAAGACCATTGTTCGTTCTCTCTCTCTCTCTCTCTCTCTCTCTCTCTACCTTTCTTTCTCCATCTTATTCCATCATATGTCCTGACCATAGAAAAGATCCATTCGCAAAGTATTGCATCACTATTTGGTGAATTTTTAAGTAAAGCCATCACATTTTAGCACCCTTCATAGCAAAAAGCCAAACCACTTTACAAATAAAGAGCAGAAGAGCACAAGACCTGTTACATAAGTGAAAGATATTGCAGATCCTAAGTAAACATTTAAATTTTGAGACTTCAATCCCATGTTCTCTTGCTCTTGTTCTCTTGCTCTTTCATCTTTTTCCCCCTCAGATATATGCAAGGAAACAGGACAAAATTATAGAAAATTTCTATTTTATCATTCTCTAAAAGATAGAAGAAGATGCTTCATCCATAAAAATAGAAAAAGCAGTTATGGAGAAAAAATCAGGTGAAGATAAAGAGTAATTACATGGAAATGAAAAACATGATTGGTAAATGCAAGTCCTTGATTGAAGCAGTAAACAGTAGACTGATTAGTACAGAAAACTCAACAACTAAAGTAAGATGCACTTGCCTTGGACTCAAAAATAAGTGGAAATTAAACTTGTATAAGTGAAGAACATATCCAAGAGATCCTATTTATACATAAAAGAAAACGTCTACATGAAAGGAACAGAGGCAATTTAACAATTAATAGCAATAGAAAGAAATTATCTTAATTTGAAGGAAGACCTGACCCAGGTCACCTGAATGCTCTGATAAAGTTTCAAGTAGAAATTAATTTAATGGGGATAAATAAGTTTAAAAAATAATTGCATCTGAAAGAAAGAGATAAAATAACCCTAAAGTTTATGCCCAAAAGGCCTCTGTCAACATATCAACACACCCCAAAGGCATTTCTATACAAAGAAATTAAGACTTTTCTGCCATAACAAATAATGGAACAAATAAAAACAGTATATATAGATATACCCTTTCTGCAGGAAAAGGAATGGAGGGGAGTGAGAGTGAATGGTAATAATTATGGCAAATAGATGTTATAATTATCCCATTATACTCATTTACAATTGAAAATGTCACCTTACAAATTTAGCCTGCCTCTGATCTGAGATTTCAAAGTGAGATGTCTATTCTGTTAAGAAAGCCAAAAAGGATCAACAATGAATGGTAGTAGCAGAGTTCCACTCGTACTGGATTATAAAATGTAAAGGGATTTAGATCAGGTGATGTCTTTGATGTTTAATTTTTCACAGAGCATTAAAAATAATAAGAACCTTGACCATTTTATCACGAAGTAGTTTTTTGAGATATTTTGAGATATTTGAGTAGTTTTGAGATATTTTCATAACTGGAATTAATTTTTCATAACTGGAATTAATTTTTCTTTCCTCTCAACTTTCACATAAGTTTGGGCATATATATCTGTTGTAGATAATGGGTTGTGGATAGAGTTTTAAATATTAAATGTAAGAATTTATACTCCCTTTTTCCACTCATAAAATGATGCTTTTATTCACCAGAACCTGTAACAAGTTCAATTGTTAAATTTACCAATTAGATAATCACAAAAAAGACAAACCAAAACAACCTCTCTCCCCAAAACCAACTAACAAACACAATAGAGACTCCTTTACTTCCTCCTCCTCAGTCATTTAAAGAAAATGAATTATTACTTTCCTCCAGAAGCATCCCAGAGGTAACATTCTTAAATTTTCTTTGTTTACTGTGAGGCTGGGAATCAAATACAGCTTCTCACACATGCTAGACAAATTTTGACCTGAGTTATATCCCAGCCCTTAACAATTGATTTGATAGCTGAACTGCTTTACCCTGAATCTAAGATCTATCTTTCTGCCCTTTCACCCTCTGCTGACCTCAGTCAGATGCTCTTCACGTACTAAACTCCCTGCCACAGCTTTGGACATCATCTGCTGACATTTGCACTACAAAGTCCATTGTAGGAAAAGTGACTATATCTCTCTGTGTGTCCCTTTCTACAAGTCTGGAATCCTTTTACAAAAGCAAATAGCAATCCTCCTCTTCATCTAATTGATTGGGATTGTGTCACTTAACAATGATTAAAGTTATCATTGGTGAGGGGGGATAATATTACCAGGATAGGCTTCAACTAATGAGAATTTACCAATGAGCTGGAAACCATGGCATTTAAGGCGCATTACCTCTGGTGGTGAAAGAAAGAAAGAAAGAAAGAAAGAAAGAGAGAGAGAGAGAGAGAGGGGGGGAGGGAGGGAGAGAGGGAGGGAGGGAGGGAAAGAAAGAAAGGAGAAAAAGAAAGGAAGAAAGAAAGAAAGAAAGAAAGAAAGAAAGGAAGAAAGGAAGGAAGGAAGGAAGGAAGGAAGAAAAAGGGAGGGAGGGAGGGGAAGGGATAGGAAGGGAAGGGAAGGAAGGGAGGAAAAGAAGGGAGGGAAAGAAAAAAAGAAAAGAAAAGACGAAGTGAGTGTTAAATAGTCAGCTAACAGTGATGCTGTCTTACTCAAACCCTGATGCTAGTTTACAAAAATAAATGGCATCCATAACAAACAGGTGTATAGACAAATGGATGTCTTGAAAATCTGTTGTGCTGTTGGTTGGGAACTGCTGGTTCAGTTGAATCTCTGCCAGTTGGGTGTTGATAAACAATAGATGGGCTGTAGTTATTTTGGCCTTCCCCAAGTGTAACAACATATGATAGCACCACAGGCCACAGAGGATAGGAAATTGCTATTTATAGCCTCAAGTAGCAAGTCAGGTGACAATACCAGGAATCTGTAGTCTCTGGAGCTGATTTAGCCTCCGCTTTTCTGACAGATGGCATATACAGGCCAGAATCAAGCTATTGGTTCCATGAGATTTAGCTCTAGTTAGAGTTAGACAGGGGTATATTTGGAAGTTAACATGGATGGAGGTTTAGAGAGCAGAATTTATGTTTCAAAAAGGACAATTCTCTCAGCAAAATAGTGGCCAAATTGTAGAGATGTAGTTGAAGATATTTCTTGTAAAAATAACAAAATTATTGACTAATAATATGTCGCCTTGTATGTCACCTTGTCTTTGACTTCCTTTCATGAAAATATTTGCCTGGAGTCATTTTATGTATCATTTTATACATACAATATTGAATTAAAGCATTCTCTTTAATTTAAAATGTGATAAATATAAAGATTTCCATTTCAGTCAGAATTTGTTTACTCATGCCAAAATACTTTTCCAAAAATAATTAATTTTCACAAAATGATATAAAATAACAGTTCTTACAAGTTCTGATGACAAAATATTAAATTGTTGGAAAGTTGACTTAGTCTTCAAAAACAACTTAGTTTAAGTAGTATTGCACCTATTTTCCATATAAGGAAGAAATTTAGGCTTAATTTTCAAAATATAGTTGTATTTAGTATAATATCCAACAGTAATAAAAGAATAATGATGAAGGTCAAAATGTGTTTTATATTTTTATCCGCTCTTTGCTATCTTATGCAAAAGGGTATCATATATGCTATTTTGACTTTTTATTCTTAGTTCATTTATGTACTTTGCAGTAGTATCACAGATGCAAGAAATCATTAGGGAGTAACTTGATACTTTTAATTACTATCATCAGAAGGAAATATTAAATTATTATTTTAATTATTTTTTGTTACAATAAAAAAATAAAACACTGAAAAGCTGAGCATCATAGCACATGCCTATATTCTCAGTGACTCAGGAGACTGAGACAGGAAGATTGTCAGTTCAAGATCAAAGGCAGCCTGTGTAGTTTAGCAAAACCACATCTCAAAATAAAAAATAGAAAAGGAACTGGGGACTAGTAGTTCAGCTCAGTGGAAGGGCACTTGCTCAGCATGATGAGGCCCAAGGTTCAAAGTCCAAGTACAGCAATAAAATAAAATAAAATAAAACAAAACAAAACAAAACAAAAAACTCTAA
The DNA here is from genome assembly GCA_007922755.1 of Pedetes capensis. Classification (NCBI taxonomy): domain Eukaryota; kingdom Metazoa; phylum Chordata; class Mammalia; order Rodentia; family Pedetidae; genus Pedetes; species Pedetes capensis. Next base: position 14,338 of record VMDO01034603.1, read on the forward strand.
AAGATTAGAAAGGATTGCAATTTACAAAACAATTGTATATTATTCACAGTATACTCACTAAGTAGAGAGAAGCCATTTGGCACAAAGATTATTTAATTAACTGAGGCTTTATCACTTCGTTTCTTATAAATGGAAAAGTTTTAAAATGTATGAAGAAGAAAATTTAAGAGTAATAAAAAGAAACTTCTCTAACACAAGTAATCTTAATATTATTCATTCTTAAAATATATGTAGGGTAGCATAATGTTAATTATAATAATTAAGGTTTCTTATTTAGTAAATTAACTTGAGCTGCTATTTTGAAGAAATTAAAATAGCTAAGAATGTTTTGTAAAATAAATTTAATGTTACAAGTGATTGGCCCATTTATCATCCTAGTCTCATATACAATTGCTTTACATTTTAGAAGAACTATTTAATACTGGTACTAGTACTTTGCTAGTTGCTCTTTGTTGAAATAATCATAAACATTATGCTCTTTAAAAAATCTTTTTTAAAACCACTTACTATAAATGTACAGTATTCAACTTTCCAAATGTAAAAGAATTTTTCAAATGTAATTAGACTGAGTTGTGATATATAAGCCAGTTAAAAGAAAAATCTTGGAAAATTTTGTTAATTAGTATAGGTTTCTAAGAATATGTTGAATGTAATGATTTTTAAATATGCATTTTCATGTTACCAAAATAACATTAGAATGATTTTTATGCAATTTCATGTTTTAATTTTAATGATAAGTCAACACAGATTATTTAAATCTTGTGAATTCAGAGGTAGAATTTGAATGAGAAAGTAGTATAATTTGTAGTATGAAAATGGCTAAAGCGGTAACTACGATGTCCATTCAGTCTTTTTACTTGGAGTCATGAATATTGCTACTGTGAAGGAAAGAATTCTGGAGCCTCAATCTAATCTCCTTATAAACATACTAATGGCAAATCATCATTTTGGAAGAATGCTAACCTATACACTGCTTATGGCAAATAAGATTATTTATGGTAAATATAGCTGGCATATATGGTTATGGAGAATGGTTCCCTGAAAAATGACACATATATTATGTAAATTTCTAAATATAAAATGGAGAAGTTTTATGACTTACATTGTCTCCTTCTTGTGAATAAGGTAACTATGGATTCCTCTTAGAAAACGCATTCCCATCCTAATGTGTCTGATGTAAAAGGAAAGGACCTAGGAACCAACGTGAGGATCCTGGATTTCTTTTTCCTTCTTGGTTAAATTATTATTAAAGTTTGTTAGGAACTCAGATTAATAGTATCTCAGATTGTTGTCAGAAGTTGACAGCAATCTAATTGTATTACTTTACATTTAGGCATTTATGACATAATTCAAGTTGAAAAGTAAAAGCCAGGTGTGGTGACTTACACCTATAATCCCAGCAGCTCAGGAGGCAGAGACAGGAGTATCACAAGTTTGAGACCAGAGGCAGTTTGAAATCCTGTCTCACAAAAGTAAACAACAGACAACAAAAAAAATCATCTGGAGGGTGCAGCTCAGTGGTCCAGCACTTGCAAAGCACGCAAGTGTGAGGCCCTGGGTTCAACCCCCAGTATGGCAAAAAAAAAAAAAAAAGTAAAAAGTATATGTTGTTGTTGTTGTTGTTAGGTGCTGTCAAGTTGTGTCCGACTCATAGTGACCCTCAGGGTTTTCAATAGCAGATTGTTTCAGGATTGCCTTGAGAGTGGGTTGCCACGTCCTTCTCCCATTTTTGCGGTGCTGGGAATCGAACTCGGGACCTCAGAGACTGCAGAGCAGCATTCTACCAACTGAGCTAAATCCCAGCCCCCAAAAGTAGATGAGAAACACTAATATGCCATATTATTGGTATGTCATGCCATGCTGCTCAGAACAGCTTTTGTTTAAGCTCCAATATCTGACTCAACTGTTTTTGTTTTAACCTACCAACATATGGAAGTTAGGCAACATAGCATTCTGAGTAAGCGTAAATAAAGACTGGAATCAAATAAACTGGATTTGAGTCTGGCTTTATAGCTACATTAGTCAGTTTTCCATGACTATAATGAAATACTGGAAGCAATCAACCTATAAAGAAAAAGAACTATTTATGCTTATAGTTCTGAAGGATCCAGCCCAAGATCAAGTAGCCCTATTTCTTTGGGTCTCTGAAGAAGGCATGGCAAGAGTGTGTGGCAGAGCAAATCCTTCAACTCATGAACCTGAAAGCCAAAGAAGAAAAAGAGAGAGAAATCCAAGAATCCTCTTCAAGTACACAATCCTGATGACCTAAGGACCTCCCACAAAGCTATATCTCCTAAAAGTCCACCATCTTCCTATAGCACCACTTTGGGGACAAAATCTTTAATACATGGGCTTTTGGGGAACACTCATCCAAATGATAGCAATCACTCAAGTAAACTCACATACATTAGCTTCAATTTCATTTTTGGAAAATGGATATATTATTAAAGCCTGAAATATTTGTTTAGAGATTTTTATCACATA
>VMDO01034604.1:0-16822 GCA_007922755.1 Pedetes capensis
TATCAGAACTCATTGCTCCCATCTAACTTTAACATAGTACACTTGATCAACTCTTCCCCATCTATCCTCCCTTAACAGAAAATACATAATAATAAACAAATTTATCAGTCCTTTGAGGTTAAAAAATATTGTCTTGAAAGGGTTAAGCATCTTCTGTTTTATGTTACAAAATACATTATTATTACAAAATATTATACTATTACAAAATATTGTATTTTGTATTGTCCTTCCTTAATTCAATTTATTTCCATTTATTAATAGTGAGGAAAGACAATAAAAATCAAATAGAAAAAAATCAAAAGTAATTATTTTTGTGACTTCTTATATTTTATACCAGTATACTTAAGAGAGAAATATTTATTCACATCCTCTGTTTTGAGGTTTTTTTCCCCTACGATGTTCATTTAATTTTTTTGTGTGTGAGGCTAAGGGATTGAATCCAGGGCCTTGTGCATATGTTGCAAATGTTGTACCATTGAGCTGCACGCCAGTCCCGTTTTTACTTTTTATCTTGAGACACATTCCCCTTAAGTTATGCAAGCAGCCTCTGGCCTCGAATTTGAGATGTTCTTGTCTCTACATCCTGAGTCACTGGGATTACTGGCATGGACCACCACGTCCAGCATCATTTAACTTTTTCCATCTGTCTTTACAGCAGTCTCATGCTGCCCTGCTGTCATCAGGAAGATAGGAATACAGAGCAGTTGAAGGAAATAACAAAAGATTTTAACTTTGCCACTCAATAGTCCTCTGTACTCAGTAAATATTTCTTGAGTGTTCTCACATTTGTAGACACTGGACAAGGATCTGGGGATGGAAAAAAGGACATGACAAATCCATGCTTGACCATGTAGAACTGAGAAACTTCACTTATTCTCTCTCTTATGACTGGGTCAGTTACTGAACCAGCCTGCTCACAGCCAACACCAACAGTATACTACCTCCCTTCTCATTTTTGTCTCCACAGAGAACAAAAAAAGAAGCCACTCAAATTTGGAAAACACTGCAGTGACCTTCAAAGGTATAATTTCAATAAGTCATTTTAAAGACAGAAATGCAATTACAGTGATATGAAATAAGCACTTGATGAGGAAGTAAATGCAAAATTTTTATGCACAGATTTGCTCAAAATAGTCTCGCTTAGGAAAGAAAGAAGATTAATAAGGCAGTAACTAGGGAGGAAGATTTGAAACATTTACTGATGAAGATCAAACAACATAGCCTTCAGTATGGATTGCTACCCAACATCAATAAAACGAAACTCCTTACAACTGGGTCAGTGTGCAACTTCACAATAAATGGAGAAAAAATTGAGGATATCCACGATTTTACTTTACTTGATTCTACAATCAACACCATGGAAGTAGCAGTCAAGAAATCAAAAGATTCATTGCTTTGGGGAAAGCTTGGTAAAATATCTCTTTAAAGTATTGAAAAGTAAAGATGTCATATTGAAGACCAGGGTGTGCCTGACTCATGCCATGGTATTTTCAGTCACATCATATGATTGTGAAAGCTGGACATTGAACAAGGGATAGAGGAGAAGAACTGATGCTTTTGAATTATGGTGCTGTAGACAATTACTGAATACACCATGGACTGCCAAAAGAACCAACTGATCTGTCCTAGAAGAAATGCAACCAGATTGCTCCTTGAAAGCAAGGATGGCTAAACTGCACCTTACTTATTTGGGACATGTTTTCAGGAGGGACCAATCCCTGGAGAAGGACATAATGTTTGGGAGAGTGGAAGATCAACAAAAAAAAAAAAGAAAAAGGAAAAGGAAAAGCCTCCACTATATGGAATGACAGAGTATCTGCAACAATAGACTTAAACATAAATAAATTCATGTGCCTGGCACAAAATCAAGGCATGTTTAGTTCTGCTGTACATAGGGTCACTATGAGTTGGACCCAACTCAACAGCATCTAACAACAACAACAACACAACAACAACTAGAGAGGACAGCATTGTCAACTAAATCACCTTCAGTGAAGTCTCACATACGCTGATATATAGAGGAAGACTGGTGAGAGAGGAGAAAGGAAGATGGGGTGGGGAGTAACAAAAAGAAGAAAATAAAACACTACACAGAACAAAGACATGGTGTAGATAAAATAGTTTAATTGAAGGCATATTTAAAGTAAAACTTAGAAACCTTGGAAATATTTATTGTACTACAGATATAAGAAAAGATGAGAAGTCAGGTTTCTGAAGGGGATGGACAATCTCTTAATAATTTTAGGCCTTTCAAAGGAGACTCACTTGGACAGTGAACATCCTCCTCCTGAGACAGAATACTGGTAACTGAAAATATAATTTACTAAGAAGTTTAAAATCTGCTTGAGTTAACTTTTGAAAGCCCAAAGAAAGAAATTTGAAAAGATTACTATTGAGATAGCTCTTTATTGAGAAGAGGTCCTCAAATATAGAATGAGTTCTTCCAATGTCCCTATACCCTGCTAGGTTCATTAGTAGAGTGTATTATGTATTCTTACATCTATCCTGAAAGGCTGATTGATCCATTGTACACATGTGGCAATAGACTGAACTTGCAAGTGGTAGAAGTGAAATTTTGATTCAGAAAATTCAATGGCAGAATTCATGTTCTTAATCATGAAGACACTGGCTCTGAACTTATTTCCACAAGACATATTAGGAAATTAGTAAATAATAAAGAGATAATTAAAAGTTTTAAATTGAAATGTTTTTATCCTATTAAAAGTTTTAAATTGAAATGTTTTTATCCTAAAGTATCTTTAAACTAGAAATTTTAATATGTAATAAAAACTTTATGTAATCATGGGTTATATTCTCAACGATTTTTTTCTATTTTCGTTCTTGTACTCAAATAATTTCATCATATATGTTGATATTTTCCTGCCCCCTTCACATCTCTGCATTATTTCTCCTCCTCTTCTCCCCTTCCCCAACTGTTTCTCCCACTCTGCTGATCTCTTCCCACCTTATTTCTACTCTTATATTTCCCTTTCTTATATACATATGATTGCTCATTTGTATATATCTACACATATGTATAGCTTTTTTCTTAATTTAAGTTAGATTCAGCTCCTATACATGAGTGGGAACACATAGTATTTCTCTTTCAGGGACCTGGTTAGTTCCCTTAAGAGGATGTTATCCAGTTCCATCTATTTTGCTGTAAATGACATAATTTCATTTTTCTTTATTGCTGAGTAATATTCCGTTGTGTATATATACCATAACTTTTCAACCCACTCCTCTGTTGATGGACATCTTGCTTGATTCCCTTGCAGTTGTGAAGACTACTGCATTAAACATGGAAGCACAGGTTTCTCCGTGGTATGGTGACTTATGTACCTTTTGTAATATTTCCAGGAGTGGTATAGCTGGTTGTTTCACAGTTCTATTCTTAGTTTTCTAAAGTGTCTCCATATTGATTTCCAAAGTAGTTGAACTAATTTAAAGTACCACCAATAGTGTAAAAGGGTTCCTTTTTCTCCTCATCCTCACCATCATGTTATTATTTTTGTTAATCTTTACCATTCTTACTGGAGATGGCATCTCAATGTTGTTTTGATTTGCATTTTTCTAATGGATAGGGATGTTCAGAATTTTTTCATGTGTTTTATGGCCATTTATACTACTTCACTTGAGAACTGTCTGTTCAGTTCCATTGCCATTTTATTTATTGGATTATTTGCTATTTTAATGTTTAATTTCTTAAATTATTTGTATAGTCTAATCAGTCCTTTGTCAGATATGTAGCTGCAAATATTTTCTCCCATTCTGCAGGCTCTCCCTTTACTCTGTTCATTGTTTCCCTTGCTGTACAGAAATTTTTTAGTTTCATGTAACCACATTTGTTGACTTTTGCTGCAGTTTCCTGGGCAATTGGAGACTGCTCAAGGAAATACTTGCGTATGCCTATGTGTGGAAGTATATTGCCTCTCTTTTCTTCAAGTAGTTTTAAAGTTTATGGGTTTATGTTGATGTCTCTTATCTATTTCAAGTTAACTTTCTTACAAATTGGGAGATATTGGTCTATTTTCAGTTTTCTGAAAAAGAATATCCAATTTTCCCAGCATTATTTGTTTAAAAGGCTATATTTTCCTCATTGAATATTCTTAGCCCCTTTGTGTCTGTAGGAGGCTGTAGTTGTGTAGGTGTATCTCTGGGTCTTCAATTCTGTTCCATTGATCTTCAAGCCTATTTTTGTTCCAGGACCAAGATATTTTTGCCACTATGTCCCTGCAGTATAGTTTGAAGTCAGATATTGTGATACCTCCTGCACTGTTTTGGCAGCTAAGGGTAATTTTGGCTATACGTGGTCTTTTGTGCTTCCATGTGAAATTTGGAATTGTTTATCTATCTCTACAAATTCTATCCTTGGAAATTTGATGGAGATTGCATCAAATGTGCAATTCATTTTGGGTAGTATAGTCATTTACACAATATTAATTGTCCTGATCATGAGTAAGGGAGGTCCTTCCATCTCATAGTATCATCTGCTATTTCTTTCTTTACTGTTTTAAAGTTTTCCTTGTAGAGGTCTTCAGAGTCTTAAATACTAAATATTTAAATTTTTGTTGGGTTATTGTGAATGGGATTTCCTTCTCTTCCTTTTCATTATTGGAATAAAAGAAGGCTACTGATTTTTGAGTATTAGTTTTGTGTCATGCTGCAAATTAATTAATCAGCTGTAAGAGTTTTCTAGTGGAATTTCTGGGATGCTTTAGGAAAGGAATCATGTCATTTGAGAATATGGATAATCTGACCTCTTCTTTCCTTATCTGCAGTTCTTTCATTTTGTTCCCTTGCCTGATTGCTCTGGCTAGGGCTTCAATCTCAGTATTCAATAAGAGAGGAGAGAGTGGACATCCTTGTCTTGCTCCCGATCTTAGGTGGAATGGTTCCAATTTTTTCCCCATTTAATATGATGGTGGGTGTATGTTTGTCCTAAGTGGCCTTTATGATATTAAGTTTCTATTATGCCTAATTTCATCAGGACTTTTATCATGGAAAGATGTTGCACTTTGCAAAAGGCATTTTTTGTTTCAATTGAGAAGATCATGTGATTTCTGTCTGCAAGTCTCTTGGTATGCTGTATTACATTAGTTGATTTTCATATGTTGAACCAGCCTTGCCTCTTTGGAATGAAGCCCAACTGATTATGGTGTATGTTCCTTTTTATGTGTTGCAGAATTTGGTTTCCCAGAATTTTATGAAGGGTTTTTCCATCAATATCCATCAGGGAAATTGGTCTATAGTTCTCTTTCTTTGAAGAGCCTTCATTTGGTTTGGGTATCAGGGTGGTACTGGCTTTGTAGAATGAGTTTGGAAGTATCCTTTCCCTTTCTATTTTATGTACTACTTAGAAAAGTGTTAATTCCTTTTTTAAGGTTTGATAGAATTAAAATGTGAGCTTATTAGGCCATGAATTTTCTTTTTTGGGAGGTTTTTTACTTGTGTCTCTATTTCAGTGAATGTAATCGGTCGGTTTATTTTGCTTGTGTTCTTTGAGCTTAATTTTGGTAATTCACATGTATTAAGGAATTTAGTCATTTTGTCTGTATTTTCTATTTTGGGGGAGTATAATTTCTCAAAGTAGTATCTGATGATCTTCTAGAATTTGTATGTATCCATTGTTATGTCCCCATTGTCATCCCCAATGTTTTCAATTTGCACCTTTTCTCTTTTTTTGGTGGGCCTGGCTAAGGGAGTGACAATTTTGTCAACCTTTTCAAAGAACCAGTTCTTGGTTTAGTTAATTCTTTGTATGTATTGTCATTTTAACTTCTAATTTGTTAATTTCTGCCTGGTCTTGATAATTTCTTTCCATGTACACCTTTTGGTGTTGAATGGTGTTGGCCTTCTAGTGTGTTAAGATGAGTCATTAAATTATTTAAGTAGGTCTTCCCTAAATTATTGATAAGGGCACTCATGGTTATGACCTTACGCTTAGAACTGTCTTTGCTGTATGCCACAAATTTTGGTAGGATGCTTTTCATCCTCATTTGATTGCAGGAAATTCTTAATTTCCTCTCTGACTTCTTTGATTACCCATGGATCATTCAGAAGTGTGTTGTTTTGTCTCCATGCATTTTTAACATTTCTGAAAATTTTCTTGCTGTTGAGTTCTAGTTTTATTCCACTGTGATCTGATAAGATACAGGTGGTGATTTCAAATTTTTGTATTTGTTGAGGCCATTTCTTTGGACTAAAATGTGGTCTATTTTAGAAAAAGTTCCACATGGTGCTGATAAGAATGCGTATTTTGCATCTGATGGGGGGAATCCTCTATAGACATTTGTATGGTGCCATTCATCTATGGTATTTAATTCCATCATTTCTGTTGATTTTGTTTTCTTTGAGGACCTGTCTCTTTGTGAAAGTTGTTGTTGTTGTTAGGTGCCGTCGAGTCAGTATCCGACTCATAGCGATCCTCTGTACAACAGGGGAAACACTATTGTCAGTGCTTCTCTGCTGTGCATAGGGTTTTCAATGGCAGATTGATTTTTTGGGAGTGGGTTGCCAGGTCCTTCTCCCTTGTGAAAGTAGGGTATTGAAAGTAGGGTATTGAAATCTCCCATAATTATTATGTCTGGCCCAATGTGTTCCTTTATCTCCAATAAAATTTGTTTTATGAAGATAGGTGTACCTAAATTTGGTGAACACATATTAAGTATCATTATGTGTTCCTCATTGACTGTTCCTTTTACTAATATACAGTAACCCCTTTGTCTCTTCTGAATACTTTGTCTAATTTGTCAGAAATTAGTGTTGCTACTCATGATTTTTTGTTCTTACATGCTTTTTGTATTTTATCTAATATTTATTGTTCAGACCTTTATGTTCTCTATTGATAAGGTAAGTCTCTTAAATCCCACAGATTGAGAGTTTTTGTATATTATTTCATTTGGTCAGTTGGTGCCTCTGGATTGGTGAGTTAAGACGATTAACATTTAGGGTAATTACTGAGAGGAGCTTGTTGTTCTGTATCATTTTGCTGTCTGTTTCTATTTTTTTATTCCTATTTAGTATGTTGTATTCATGAGTTACCCTCATAGCTATTATTCCTTCGATCTTGCATTTGAAGATGTCTTACTGTTCCCTTATGTGGTGTTTCATTAAGGATCTTCTGTAATGCTGGCTTGGTGGTCATGAATTGCTTAAATTTGATAATATCATGGAATGTCTTGAACTCTAAAACTATTTTATTAAAATATAGTTTTGTTGGGTAATCTTGGTTTACAGGTATTCTTTTTTCAAGACCTGAATGATGTCTGGCCATGTTTTCCTTTCCTTTAAAATTGCTGTTGAGAAGTCAGCTGTTACTCTGATGGGTTTTCTTTTTCTTGTGAGTTGGCATTTCTCTCAACTTTTGAAAGAGCTTCTTTGCTCTGTAGATTTAGCATTCTAACTATAATGTGTCACAGGGAGGATCTGTTCTGGTCTACTCTATTTGGAGTTCTGGATGCTTCAGTTGTAAAAGTATCTATTTCTTCCCTTAGTTTGGTAAGTTTCAGTCATTATTTCTTTGAAAATTTTCCTAACCCCCTTGTATTATTTTCAGCTCCTTCATGAATCCATAAATTTGTAGGTCATATCTCTTCATTTTATCAAGGAACTCTTGAAAGTATTGGTCATACCGCTTCATCTTTCTATCTGAGTTGTTCTCTGGATAGATAAGATCTTCAACTTTTCCTTAGGTATCAGAAATTTTTGGCTTTGTCAAGACTGAATACTGAAAATCCTATTATAATATTTGGTTGATTGGCTTTGCTTTGTAATTCTAGCATTTCTGTTTAATTCATCTTCAGGATCTCAGTTTCTTTGCTGAATTTTTCTTCTAAGTTAGATATTTTATTGTTCAATATTTCAATTGTTCTCATTGTGGTGTCCTTGAGGTCTTTCAATATATTTATAAGCAGACTCCTAAATTATTTTTCTGGCATTTATAAGAATTTAGTTACTTTAAAATTATCTACTGAAGGGATTTGGTCCATTGGGGTTTCCCATCCAACTTGACCTTTCATGTTTCGTATATTTTTATTTTGAGACTTTCCCATTGCTTGTTCTGGGTGCAAGATATAGCCAATGAAAGCGTGTAAGAAGCCCTACTTTGGTTTTGACAAATAAATTTGGGAGATATTGACTGATTGGTGTAGCCTAAACCAACTTGTTGTTGTTGTTAGATGCCGTCGAGTCGGTATCTGACTCATAGCGACCCTCTGTACAACAGGGGAAACACTATTGTCAGTGCTTCTCTGCTGTTCATAGGGTTTTCGATGGCAGATTGATTTTTGGGAGGGGGTTGCCAGGTCCTTCTCCCAAGCCTACAGCTTCTGGTGTTCCCAGGCAGTCTCCCATCCAGGTACTAGCCAGGCCCGACCCTGCTTAGCTTCTGAGATCTGATGGGATCAGATGCCACAGGGCTACAGCTGCAGGCCTAAACCAACTGTTCATTGGAAATTATGGTTAGTGAAGTTGGTGGTGAAAGGTTTCAAAATCTATGGACATTCAGGGAGAGGAAAGGTGGTATAAGGGAAACTAGTAAGAGGCTATCAGAATTAAGAAACTCTTCAGAGACCTAAACAAAATCCAAAAAAATAAATAAAAACTGTTAAAAAGATGAACACAAATTAGAAAATAAATCAGTACCACTTGACTCACATAGGAAAAAAGAAGAAAAAAAAAACAATGCTAAACTGCTCAATTTGTACTGTTTAATTCAGACTATGTGACTGTCACTCTATTCCTTAAGATTTCTGCCTTCTTTCTACATGTTGTCAAACAGCTGTCCCAGCCCTTCTTTCCCACCATCACATGGGTCAGATCTCAGAGAGGGTGTGTGCCATCTAGATCTCTCTATCGATTCATGAGGCACTCCTATTTTGGTCCCTCTAACGCATAAATCTAACGTCAAGCTCCCTGCTAGGTCCTCCAGTGTAGGACCTTTGGTGGCCACGCCCTCCACAGGCTATAAAGCTGGGCTAGGTTTGTCTGCAGCCCTCACTATGGGTGTTTGGATTTCCATGCCCAGCACTGGCCCAGACCAGTCACCTTTGTGACCTGCTCATTGCCCTAGCAGAATATATACCTCCTGGGGTTTCCAAGATGTTGGAATACTCAAGGTAGGACCCATCTTATTCACCATCAGCTTACCTAAAAGAGTATTTAATCTGATATGCCTAATTCAGAGGACCCATATCTACTGGGAACTTTTTGGCTTACATTACCCACAGACTCCTCCCTTGTCTCAGGATGTCTGGAAGCTAGGCTCAGGGGTTGTGCTTATTTAAATGTGCAATGTCCTGAGATCCTTCTGGCAACATCTCCATAAATGCCCCAGGCTGTTGGGAAGGGCTGGGAAATGAGGACCATTTATCTCACTGTGCTCACTTACACAGCGTTACTGGTACCCAGCATACTTTGGCTGTGTGATCCTACGCCACCTATTCATGTGTCAGTCTTGGCTTTTCACTGTTTTTTATCAGTCTTTCAGGTGTGCCCCAAGTACCTGTGGTGGTGTATGTATTTCCCCATTGAGACAGGCTCAGCTGGATCCTCAGTCTTATTCCCTGAAACACCTTTAGCCAAGCATTCACTCATCTATTAGCTGCAGCTGCCTGGTCCAGGAATTAGCTTCAGTAGATTATGGTGAGGTCTTTTTTTCACGTTTGTCAGGCTTCATATCCCAACTCCTCCGTGTGGAGAGAGGTTCTCTGCACACACTTACCACTGCTTGCCTGGAGTGAGCTCCTCAAATGTGGTGCTCCACTGTTTCCACTTTTCTGTCCTAAAAGTTTACTGCCTTTGCTCTGATGTCATGGCACAATTCATGTTCCATTAATTTAAGGCACTCTCCAGAGTCTTCCTTATGAATACCAACCTTACAGACTATTCATGCGCTCATTTCATCTTTCCCAGTTAAAGCCTAGTTGCTTTCAGTCCACCATCTTAACCCCATCTTCAAAAGAGTAAGTTTTTATAGTTAATTATAAAATACAGAAAACACAAAGAAAAATACTACATCGTTTAAATGAAAAAACTCATAATTTTGGTGCATATTTTGTCCAATTTTTAAAAAATCTGTAAGCCCACACAAAAACACATATATCACAAAAAAGATACCTGTGCATCTGTTATTTAGGCTTGTTTTTTATATTTTATACCTTATTAAAATATTTTTCTAGGTCAATAAAATTAAATCTATATCATAATTACCATGAGTGCTTACTATAATATTGTATATCATTACAGTCTTCTATATTAGATATATGCATTATTTCCTTTCTTTTTAATTTCACTATACTGAATAATTATGCAAGAAAAAACCTTCATACATATTACTACATGTCTGTCAGATTATGACCTTTAGAGTTCCTCTTTTATAATTTTATAATGTAGTAAATATTATGAATCTTTGGCTCTGCTTCATTGAACTCTAGTTTTAGAATTATACTTTTAAAACTTTGAAGCTCTCTAAGATACTTTGTTATATTTAATATAGTCATAGCTTTATTTTTCAACATTTGATTTATATTAAATTGTATAATTATGACCTATAAGTTGCTCAACCTCTAGGTAACTCACTTTTAAATGAGTGAAATCAAGGGTAATAATAAATAGCACCAATTTACAGTATTATGGAGAAGATTAAACAGGCTGACATATGCAGAGGTATTAGGACAACTCCCAGAACTTAGTCAGTAATGAAATATATATTTGTATATATATATAATTATCTAAATGGGTTTAGCTCAGTTTGTAGAGTGCCACTCCAGGACCACAAAAAATGGGAGAAGGACATGGTGATCTACTCCCAAAGCAATCTCAAACCAGTCAGCCATGCTGAGGGTTGCTATGAGTAGGACCCAACTCAACAGCACCTAACAACAACAAACAATTATCTAAGGATGTACTATAAATATGTATGTATGTGGGTATATCTCCAAAACATCTATGTTTATAACCACATAACTAAATATACATAACATTATAACTCGTTGTCTATATTCATAAAACAAATTTTGTACCACCATTGGTTTATCATCAGTGTACATGAGTTTATAACCACTTACACTAGACCCATTTCTAAAAATTTTGAATATCACCTCTGAGTGCTATTAGTCTTTTAATGTACTGCTAGTATATTAGTCAACTGTCATCACTGTTGAAGCAGAAAAACCAACTCAAACAAACTAAAGGGAAAGAGATATTTACTGGTGACTCAAGGGTAGAGAAATCAGTCTATAATGGTGTGTGGGCAAGTGTGGCAGTCAGGAGGCAGGGCCCATGGCAGACAACCTTATGTATTCATGGGCCAGAAGCAGAGAGAAATCTGGGCTTCAGTTCGGGGATATAAACTGCCAAAGGCCTACCTCCAGTAACATCACTTCCACAAAGAAAACACCCACCTTCAAAATTCCATGACTTCCATAAACAGTGCTACTAGCTAGGGACCAGTGTTAAACTACATGACCTTTCGGGGACACTTTATGTTCAAACAATGATGGCCAGATATGATTTGCTAACTGTATTTACATCTTTTATCAGTACAGTTAAGCTCAATTTTAATGTTCCTTTTATGTTATCTTTGTCAAGTTTTGGTACCTAGAGTTTTTTAAATGAGTTATAACATTTTCATATTTTCTCATATTCTAAAAAAACTTAAATAATAGAGATTAATTATAATTGATAATTGCTAATATTTAGGATTGATAAAGCTTACTTGTAAAACAGTACATCAGTGTATCAACTTTACTGAAGTTAGATTCTTTCTTTTCCTTTGTTTATCTTTTTATTTTATCCTTCCTAATTCTTCTGTTGCTTCATGTATAACTATGCTTTCTAATTCAGTGAATTCATTTAGTCTGTATATATTTTCCAATTCATTTATATTTTCCTAAAAGATTTTTACTGACATTTCAAAATTTTAGTAGCCTAGAGATCTGTAGCCTGCAGCCATACACTGTGGCATCTGATCCCATCAGATCTCAGAAGTTAAGCAGGGTCAGGCCTGTTTAGTACGTGGATGGGAGACCGCCTGGGAACACCAGGTGCTGTAGGCTTGGGAGAAGGACCAGGCAACCCATTCCTAAAAATCAATCCACCACTGAAAACCCTGTTAATAGCAGAGAAACACAAGAATAGTGTTTCTCCTGTTGTACATAGGGTCTCAATGTGTCAGACACCTGTTCCAATCACCTAGCAACAACAACAAGAGTTCTCTAAGGCTATATATAACAATTGCTCTGAATCTATGCATAGGTCCCTTCCACATTCCTAATATTCTGAATTTATATTATATATTATTTATTCTTATGCATTTGGTTTGTTATATATAAATAATTGACTTGTCTTTTCAAAGAACCAGTAATTATATTGAATTAGCATTGTTTCATTTTTTGACATTCTATTTTTTTCTGTCTTATCAAGTGTTTTGATATCAGTCACATTACTGGGTTTCTATTCAGCGTGCTTTCTAATAGTTTTAATTTTATAAACATCATTGCAGTATTAACCAGTGTCTAATGCTTTTCCTTGATATTTTTTCTCCTCCATGTCTTATAAGATATATATTCTGTCTTTAAATTTTCTAGTTGTTCCCTTTATGTGTTTTACCTAAAGATAAAAATTAGTATATGTATTTCATGATCAGATAAAATTAAAATTATATGCTTTGACTCTCCCACAAGGACTTTAGGATGTATTTATGGCATTTTCCTTCATTTCCCTATATCATATTTATCTATTCTTCATTATCATAGTCTGGGACATTACATGAAGATTATCATTACTATATTGCAAAATGTATAGTATAATCTACTCTTTCAAGAATATTGATCTTTTACATTTACTTGTATGAAAATATTTTAAACTTTACTCTCAATTACTCATTTTTTTACCATTCAGTTAGAAAATATCTCCAGGTTTTTATTGACTAACAGGTGAGTGATATGTTATGTTTCCTGAACCCTTGAATGTCTAAGAATATCTTTCTGTCACTACCACACATAAATATCATCTCCACATAAAACTACTAGACCAAAAATGTTTTTCTCTTAAAAATCTTGAGGTAAAATTTCTATATTGTCTTCTGATGTATGGATGTAAACATATATAAGGCCAAGTAATTTTTCTCCAGTTCTTCATAAACTATGTGTTTCTCTGGCCTAGATACTGGCAGGAATTTTCATTATTATTATGGTATTGTAACTTCACTTGATAATAGTAAAATAGAAATAGAAACCATTTCAATTTACACATTCATATAAAGAAAATATTCTTCTATTGCATCTCAGAATACTGTTTCATTAACATGTATTTCACATTCTTTCTGGGGCACACCTATTTCTACCACTTGCTGTATATTCCCTTGGTGTACTTTGCTTTTACTCAAAGCGTTTGTCATATTCTAACATATTAGTGCCACAGCCATACCATCCTGGCGTCTGATCCCATCAGCAGATCTTAGAAACTAAAGAGGGTCAGGCCAAGTTAGTACTCGGATGGGAGACAATCAGGGAATTCTGGGTGCTGTAGCCTTCGGAGAAGGACCCAACAGCCCACTTCCAAAACAATCAGCTATTGAAAACTCTATGAATAGAAGAGAAGCACTGACAATAGTGCCAGGTATGGTATAGTATCAGGTAGTGTTTCATCTGTTGTATACAAGGTAGCTGTGGGTCAGACCCAACTTGATGGCACCTAACAACTACTACGTATTAGATATACTCCTATGCACGCACAAGGCATTTTAGGATATGTCACTTTTCTAAGAGTGAGTGCAATGTTTGCTTTGTTCATTGCAACATGTCCTCAGAATTGAATGACATATAACATAAGTAGAATATAAAATGTTTGGAGTGAATTAGTAAAATTACATATTTGGCTTTCATTTTGTCTTTAATATTACCAATTTTGTCTCATGTTATTTTAAACTTTATCATTTTCATCTTCCTTTTTAAAAGTTGATCAAATTTCACTTATCCACTTACCACTGCTTTTAATTTTCTTTAGTCATAATTGTACTCATTGCTTCATCCAGTTTGGGCTTTCATTGTTTTTAGATTCTTAGTGGCTTTGTCTTACCTATTTATCTTTTCTAATCTTGGCCTGTATTCTGCTCCCAGTCATAGAAATCATGACGTTCATGAATTGTGTTAGTCTTAAACTTCTGCCAAAGTATACCTATGTCTATGTATTTATTATAAAGGTTATTTTTTTTCAGTACTTCAAGAGGTCAGAGAGCAGAATGTAGTAGTTGCAAGCATTGCTACAATGTTCCTTCTGGTTCACACTACCAATGACTTTTTTATTCTTGAGGCTATCTCCTAAAACAGTTCTATGAATTGATCATTTTCCCTCAGCTTTCTCTCTGGGTTTTTATGACTATCAAGACGACCAATATGTTGAAAGACTACATATTGAAAGAGGAAAGAAAAATAGTGGAAAACTGGTAAGGAGCCTCCTGTTTTGCATAAGTGTTCCAGAAGAGTAGTGAGGAACTGATACTTGGTTTCCTAAATAACCAAACAGTTCTCCAGTGGGTTGGGGTTTTAGCTCAGTTGGGAGAGTGCTGCTCTATACTCTCTGAGGACCTGGGTTCCATCCCCAGCACTGCAAAAAACAAAAACAACAACAACAAACAAACAAAAAAAGGGGTGGTGGTGGTGAAGGACTTGGCTATCCACTCTCGAAGCAATGCCAAAGCAGTTAACCATTGGAAACCCTGTGAGGGTTGCTATGCATTGGACCCAACTAGATGGCACCTAACAACAGTTCTCCAGGAGGACATAGAGTGACAAAGCACCTTTCTTCCTTGTCAGGCAGACTTTTCTTTATGATATAAATCCAGGACATAAGAAAAATATGCCTAATTTTTTCTTAGGACAACCCCTTTTTATGTACACACAAAGATTACAGACTGTGAGTGAAATTATCTAAAACTCTATATGAGATGTGGACATTACCATGATTAAAGTACTCATAACTGCAACTAACAATAATTTAACCTACATGGTTTTTCTTCCCTATTATTTTCCATATACTAGTTGGAAGTGAAATTTTTAAATGATTTTTTTACCTAGATTATTTAAAGCATTAGAATATTTTAGGTAATATATAATAAATAGGATTTTAAATTATATATGTATATTTTTTTCCAATTACCCCATAGAAAAACCTTGTTTAGCCATGCAAATCACTGTCCTTTTGCTCACTAATCTGTTCTCTACAAACAGTGCCAAAGACATTCGAAATACATAAGCCCACACTAATTTCTCTTCTCTCTGAATATCTGTAGCATGTACACTCACCAAAATGCAATTCAGTGCTTAATTGTTTGCAAACTGATACTATGAAAGATACTTAAAGTGGAAGTGCCAGAAGGGACCCTACAAATCATCAAATTCAGTTTACACACCAGAGAATAAAACCATGGAGACTTACTTACAATGGCAAAGCTAATGGCACAACCGAGACTGGAAGGAACACAAGTCTTACCAATTTCTTTCTAGTTTTATGTTTCTAGGTAAATGAGAAGATACTTAAGGACAGAGATCGTGGCCCCATCCTCAAAACCGTTTCTGCACATGTAATATTGGTAGGGATGTTATGGTGGTAGTAGGAGTAGAGAATGATTAAATTCCATACATGATGAATTATGCACAAGACATATTTTCATTTTACTGTTGTTCTACTTTGCTTATATGGTTAAGCAGTAATTATGTGCCAAATTATAATTATGTGACAGATAAATGTGACAACCCTCAAATTTTTCTCTCAAAATAAGATCACATCAGAAAATATTCAGAAATAAAAGACTATATTCTTTGGTTGTATTAATAATTAATAATCTCAAAGTTTAATAAACCCACCCATAAACATCATCTCATTAAATCCTTCAATAGTCTTGCTTGGTAAGCATTATATTATATCCAAATTATTAATGAGAAAAAAGATATCTCAGAGGCAAGGTAACTACCTGGCTCAAGATCACAAAACTAATGAGTGGAAAGGCAGGAAATTAAACTTAGACTATTTTATTAAATGCTTAATTTTTTTGCATCACTTCTCCACAGACTAATGTTGTTTATTAAACCATGTTCAAACACTCCTATCATCACATGCAACTAAAATGAAACCTATAACTATTACATTCGAAAGAAATATAACCCAAAATATATCCTTAAAACATGTATGCTCACTTATTAGCTATCACTAAAATATATTCAGTGACTACAGCAGAAGGTGATTATTTTTACTCTGGCATTACACATATGCCTAAACAGGGTGAATGAAAAGGTTTCCCTTTGTGTAGCAGTGAATACTTAATAAATCTATTTTCTAATGATCTTTGGAATTAGTAGAAGTAAAAATCAAAACACCAGTATACATATACCCTAAGAAATAGCTGCTCAATTTTCCCCCAAAAAAAATCTATAGTGCATTTTTTGTGACGCTCAATACATAAGGCTAAGGAACCAGTCAGTACAACAAGCTCTCTTTCTACACTGATAGTTATCATTGAAACATACTGCCACCTTATGACAATTCTTTTTATATCTTAATTTTCAGAATACTCTTTTTTAAAAGTAAGCCCTTGCCATGAATAAAATCATGAAATAAAGAAACTAGCTGTAAATCACCAACATTTAAGAAAAAATAAAGTTTATTACTTCTATTAAAAGTAACTTGAGGGAAAAACACTAGCTTTAAGAGAATATTTTTAGATTTTAAATAACAAAATAATTCTGATGACATGATGTAACCATTTTTAAATCTAAGAAGCTTGGATATAACTAATTACATACTGACAATGGACCTAAAA
>VMDO01034605.1:0-16820 GCA_007922755.1 Pedetes capensis
TAAATCATTATAATGAATGTTTTCCAGTACTTGATCAGTTTTATCAAATTCTATATCTTGATCAATCTCATTCAATCTTTAGACAGGTATGATTATAAAATGATTTTTCTTATACTGAAACAAATTCCATCTTCATATACATTTAACTATTGATTCTTTTAAGTTTACAGGGATATAAAAAGGAAAGTGATAGCAATCTTTAAATATACACTGAAAAACTTTTAATGACTTCTCTAAAATCTTCTCCAGGGTGTATGTGTTGAAATCCTTTTTTTTTTTTTTTTTTTTTTGTGTGGTACTGGGGTTTGAACCCAGGGCCTCATGCTTGTATGCTCTGCAAGTTCTGGACCACTGAGCTGCACCCTCAGCCCATTTGATTTTTACTTTTTGAGACAGGGTCTTGCTAACTTACGCAGGCTGAATCTGGTCTCGAACCTGTGATCCTCCTGCCTCTGCCTCCTGAACCGCTGGGATTAGAGGTGTGTGCTACCATGTCCAGCTGTTGAAGTCCTTTTATATCAATTCTTTCTACTACATGGATTGAAGTTCTCTCTGTGGTGACCTACCTGTTTTTCTGGTTTTTATTCTGAAATTTCCACATCCAGGGAACCTGTTCAGTCTCCTACAAAGTGGGACAACAAATCATTGTAGTTTACTAACTATCCCAATCACTCTTCTCTGAACATACCCTTGTATAGTACTATTATTTTCAAATGTCATGCCTAGAAGGAGACACAATAGAACTTGCCATAGAACAAAAATTAGAGAGTATTTAGTATTTAGAGAGTACCAGGATATTATTGAGGTCACTTGTCTGATGAATTTTCCAAAGAACTTTACTATTTTTGAGTCTAAGTTCAATGATAACCACAGATTTTTTTATCGAGTGTACCAAAACATGAGATGGTTACTGTATAAACAGTAGAAATTACATTTGTTCAAATCCTCTTTACTAGTCTCTACTATTATCTCACACTTAATTTCCCCATGTTACTGGGAAAAAAAAAAACTAAGACATACCCTAAAACACTATTTGCCACTAAATATTTGGTGCTGCATAGAGTTACTTTGACTGAACTTTCTAATTTTCATCTTCTAGATTAGGCTTAGCCTATAATGAATTCCTTCAGAACACTTGGGATTTCCATGGGTATGAACATATATTGTTGTTGTTGTTGTTGTTAGGTGCCGTTGAGTCGGTATCCGACTCATAGCGACCCTCATAGGCTTTCAATGGCTGACCATTTTGGGAATGCCTTGGGAGTGGATTGCCAGTCCCTTCTCCTATTTTTGTGGTGCTAGGAATTGAACTCGGGACCTCAGAGACTGTAGTGAGTGCTCTACCAACTGAGCTAAATCCCAGCCCTATGAACATATATGGAAAATGATAATTGTGATTTTTAAACAGATTTCCATTGATCGTATACTACTTCAAAGTAGTTTTTGACCAAGTTTGACACTGACAAACTGTTTACTTGTAAAATCATTGTGAAACCAAGAGAAATAACTAGAAGCCTAGGTAATATTATTGAAAGGTAGAAAGTCCTGAATTTTATGCTAATTTATGGCTCAATGTAAGATTAAAAGCTACATGTGATATGTTGAACTTAAAATTACCAACCATCTATTAGTCTGTGAATATAGCTTAGTAGTAGAGCACTTGGCTAGTATGCGCAAGGCCCCAGGTTTGATTCTCAGCACTGGAACTATGAAAATAAAACAAAACAAAAACAAACAACTCTCAATCATCTGTCTATAAATATGTAAAGCAGAGGTTACAAACTGGCAACCTATGAGCCAGAGTCAGCCTGAAGTTGTAGACATTTTTGTGAATCCATACAGTAATAGTTTTCTCAGTAGTTTGTTTATCTTTTCTTAAATTCTTTGTCATGATTTACAAAGCAGATTTACATAGATATCTGGATCTTCAGCTTGTTTTGGAATAAAATGAACATTGGGCAACACTTTGCCCATGCTTATGACAATGATCTACTGGATCTAAAGTATAGCTATTGCTTTTAAATAGAACATGTACTTCACAGTTCTCCACAATTCATACAATACTCCATTATTTTCTGATTCCACAAGCTTCATTGATTATACTACCTTCCTCACCCCTGTAGGCAACACCTCACCCCTGTAGGCACTGAGTGTTGAAAACTCTTGTCTAAGTCCTCATCTCCTTTAACTATTTTTTTTCATATCTTCCATTCAAATAATACATTTTCTAAGCCATTCTTACCAAACCCAGAAAATGCAGAGCAGTTCATTTTCTTCAAGATGTCTGATTTTATTGGGAAGAAAAAAGTTCATACAAGTGAGGTAAAAATATAGTGTTTTAGACTGATTGACTTAATGGCCCCAATTTTTCATGTCTCCCTGCATTACTATTCTTTAGTAGTGTCTTCTCTTATTGACGCTGGCCTTGACCATGAAACTTCTTTTGGTCAGTGAAACATTAGAAAATTAAACTTAACTAGGTACTTAAAATCAGCTGAGGTTTAGCTCAGTTGGTAGAGTGCTGCTCTGCAGTCTCTGAGGTCCCGAGTTTGATTCGCAGCACTGCAAAATGGGAGAAGGACGTGGCAACCTACTCCCAAGGCAATGCCGAAACAGTCAGCCATTGAAAACCCTATGAGGGTCGCTATGAGTCGGACTCGACTCAATAGCACCTAACAACAACAACAACAGGTGCTTAAAAAAATAATGGAACTTGTGCAGAATAAGGTGAGGTACATGGCTCAGTCATAGCTATTACCCTAGGTGGCAGCCAGCTAACCACCAAATTTGTGAGCAAACTCAAGTGAGGCCAGAAGAATGGCCCAGATAAGGCCATTCTAAATTATTAGTCCACAGGCTTGTGAGCTAAATAAATGCCTAGTAGTTGAATCCCCAAATAGATCATTTGTTATGTAGCATTATTAGAGTAGGAGATAACAAATACAGAAATCTGTCTTGAGTGGGGAATGATGCCGCAATGAAAACCTAAAATACATGTCATTGGCTTTGGGACAAGTAGTGGATAATAGAAAAATAGTATAGAAATAGTGGGGCCAGAAAAATGGTGAGCAAACTGCTGTATCACCCTGGATAAATGGCAGACCATGTTATGTACTGGTGAAACACTTGGAAAAACATATTTGTAGTGTGGAATATAGAAAATATACAAAATTAACATATTGTATAAAGATATCTTCAGGAAGAATGTTGAAAATGTCAGCTAGTTCTTACCAGGTGTGTATGATGAGGTACAACAAAAAGGAGATGAGCTTAGGGAATAACTATGTTGTAACATTTAGAGTGTGCCAGGATTCACTGGATGGGAAAATAATTTTTTTCTCCTATCTAGCTTCTCAGTTTAGTGAAAAAGCAAATCTAGGGAGCTACCAAGAGTGTGGTCTTAGTACTGAAAACAAAAACAATTTTGTAAGACCCTTTATTTACACCTTTGAAAGAATTAACACATCTTGTTGCTGTTATGTGCCATTGAGTTGGTCTGACTCATAGCAACCCCTACAGGGTTTTCATTGGCTGATTATTTCAGGATTGCTTTGGCAGTGGATTGCCAGGTCCCTCTCCCATTTTCATGGTGCTGAGTTTCAAACCTAGGTCCTCAGAGAGCACCAAGCAGCACTCTACCCTCTGAACTAAATCCCAGCCCCAAATGAACACACAGACCTGCTCAAATACACAAAAGCATTTTTTAGGAATGCTAAGAGCATTATCTTATAGCAGCCTGATGGGCCCAAAGAAACGCTAATGAAATCTAGAGTCAGAGAGGACAATCTCACAAAGAATTATGGCTGTAGCTTTTTTCCAATAATGTAGGCTTAAACTGAACCTATACTGAACTCAAAAATTTTAAAGGCATTGTGTAGGCAAGGGATCTACCAGCTTGGATTTAAAAAAGGTGAGACTAAACAATTAAGAAAAGTATTGGACTTTTAAGATTCTGGAATTAGGCTAAAAAGTTGCTCAAAAGCCATATTTCTAAATGCTTTCTTCAGAACTGACCAAGCATAGAAAACAATATTTGATAGAATAGAGATAAGAGTCATGGAGAACAAATGGGCAGGTAAGCATCTCCCAAGAAACAAAATGGATGTAGTTCAGAAACAGTCCCCATTCATATGTGGGATCTTGGCTACATTTGCACAGCAATAATTGTTGTGTACCAGTGCTATGTATTTCCTAATTTTTGCCTTTCTGAAAGAAAAGTTCATGTTATTATCTAATCCCTATAACCATCACTGAATGTTGTGTGTGTAAATGGCCAATAAATTGTTATTGGTATTTGTTGTTGTTAGGTGCCGTCGAGTTGGTATCCGACTCATAGCGACCCTCTGTACAACTGCAGAAACGCTATTGTCAGTGCTTCTCTGCTGTTCATAGGGTTTTCAATGGCAGATTGCTTTTTGGGAGGGGGTTGCCAGGTCCTTCTCCCAAGCCTACAGCTTCTGGTTTTCCCGGGTGGTCTCCCCTCCAGGTACTAACCAGGCCCGACCCTGCTTAGCTTCCGAGATCTGATGGGATCGGATGCCACAGGGCTATGGCTGGGGGCCTATTGGTATTTAGATAAGGATAATTCTTAACCATGGAGCTACATTAGCATCTGGTAATGGATCAGGAGACCATGGATTCTGGGAACAGTGATATAAATTATCAACTTTTGAGATCCTTGGTTGGAGGAAATCATATATTACATGTCGGAAGGATATGAATAATTATGACAATAGTGGAATATGATATGTGAATTATATTAACGGCAATACCTATCAAACCTTCATGTATCATTACTCTACATAGGCGCTGGGGTTGCCTTTGTGACTTGCTTTGGTTAATGGGAGAGTAGAAAACTTAATGAAACCAGAGGCTTTAAAATGCACTTCAGTGTTTCTGTTTCTTCTCTCCCTACCCTTCCTTCAAAACATGTGTATGCTTTAGCTTAGACTATTACATGCATGTGGCCCCATTACCCCATCACCCAATTATCAACCACCAAACACTCTGAGTGTGAGTGAGACTATCTCCGTAGAGTTTAAATGGCCAACTCATAGATCCCAACCTAAATAAAGTTATTATTTCAAAGCCCCTGAATTTTGTGCTAATCTCTTACAAAGCATTATTGTGTCAATAAGTAACTTCTAAAACACGTTAATATATAATCAAGGGAAGGATGAATACAGACATCTGTGTTCATTGGCAATTGATACACAGTCTTCTTTTTCTAAACTCCTACTCATTATTTGGCTATGTTTCAACAATGTAACTATTGGCAAATAAAGAACAATTTTACACAAATCTTATTAAGATAATTGATTGGCTCAGTCAATCTGGGAAAAATAAATTGGCAAACTAACATAGACCTTGGTTTATAAATCAGAATTTCACAATTCTCACTTTCCATCTATTATTTCTGAAAAGTTTTACCGGAATAGTCTTTATCTGATTCTAATTTAAAATTAATGTATTCCAAGTAGATACATCTGCTTCATAAAAGGAGATGTTTGAGGGAGAAGGTATCGGCACCAAAGTACCTTAAGTTGCTAAAACATCAAAAATGCATCAAGACTCTTAGGAATATATGAACTCAGGTTCTAGATCTGTGCTTATCTTTCTAAGGTTTAGTTTTCTCATCTAGTAAATGATAATGAAACTATATAACTGAGGGAGCCTTAAAAATAATATGGATAAAGTTCTTGACATAAAATAGGCACAAATGAATTATTAATGTATTTTCTGAATTCTATCTTTTCAGTCTTTTCTCTTGAAACCCTGAAAGCCAAAGATATCTGTAGATGCCAGCAAAATTTATTAAGAGAAACTGCATTCACCACCATGTAAATGCAAACCTCAGCTCACTTCAAGTGTGCATCACATTTCTCCCTGTTTCACTGGTTAAACTCCATTCCTGTATGGAACTCAAATAGTTGGAATAACAAGAAAAACAGTTACTGTGTTTTCAAATTCTGTCTTGTACAACTTCTTAATTGATAATCATGGACAAGTTACTTCTCTGAGCTTTGGTTTCTGCATTTATATATAAGGCTATAGTGATTACTAGATATTTCAGTGGAAAGCTCTTAATGCAAAGTAGGAAACAATGTAGGGTGCCTAATATTGATAATTATTTTTATTGTAATAATAACATAATTATTACCATAACATGGTTTGAATGATACTTCCAGCTTTTTGTTATTGTAGTGGTAGCTATGACCCAGCCTGTGTTCTTTTTTGGGGTTTTGAGAATTAGAGCTCCTGCTGGGAAATTTTTAAGCTTTCACAAATCTTTTCACCTTCTGAACATAAGTTCCTATAAGTGTTTCCAAAGGAAAAATGGCATTTCAGGAACAATGATAAGTTTACTTCTAAAATAGAACACACATCAAGCCGTTTCCTAGGACAGAACAATATCCTGGTGAAAGCAGCTAGGTTGGTTAGGGGAACAAATAGTCTGATGCAACTCCTGAAGTTGTTCTGTAAGAGTGAGAGTGAGGGTAATAGCAATCACATCAACTTTGCTCCTTAGTTATTTTTTTTTTCTTTTGCATCACTGTGTAGGGAAAATTGGGAGGAAATTGGCAAAAACTCCCAAACTGGGAAAATGGCGTTTGAATATCTGGTTTGTAAATTAGAAATCTAGGGAAAATGAAAGTAATTTGGTTGCACATTTGTGCAAAACCCTTCCTGATTGGACAATTGGACTGAAAGCTAATTGGCTCAGGCCTTTCTGTGGGCGAACTATATAAAGAGCTGCGCTGCTGCAGCTCGACCCTTTTGGCACCGCCTTTTAGGCCCCTTTTGGCACCCCTTTCTGCGCCTTATCGCCTGTTCCTGCCTGGACCACCGATGAGGAAACACCTCTCCCGCTGCTCTGCCCCGGACCTTTGATGAGGAAAAAACGCTCTCCCATTGCAATCATCAACAAGGAAAAGAACCTGCTCTCCGTCTAACCACCGAGAAAGCAACAGCTGTCTCCTCGTAACCACTGAGACGACCAACATAGGTGTTTGCCCCTGGAAGGCAAAAGTGCCTGAGGCTTTTCCTTTCTCCCATCTCCTCCGGGGTCCCGAGGGCCGCAGGAGTCTACGCCCCTCACCTGAGGGTCTCGAGTGAATTGCGTTTAGTATCTGTGTGCGTGGCGGCGCAGCCTGTCCAAACCTCCAGGCCAGACCAGGAGGCACGTGCCCCACACACTGAAGTGGTTGGCCCCTTTCTCTTGCATATGGAAACTTTGTGCTTTTTGTGAGGGGCAGTACTGGGGCCTTGCACGTGCTAAGCAAGCAGTCCACCACTGAGCTGCAACTCCAGAATCCCCTTTTTATTTTGAAACAGTCTTGCTACCTTATGGAGGCTGCCTCTATTCTTGGATTTGTGATCCTCCTGCTTCAGCCTGAGTTGCTAGGATTACAGCCATCCACCAGTGCATCCCACAGAAACTTTTTGCTTATAATCAATTAAAGACAATTCTCTCTCAGTATTATGAGCCATACTTTAATGATTGCTTAAAAACAGAGACTAATTTTACTGTTTGGGAAGGATGTAAGAAAGTTTCAAAAAGGTCCCAGAGAGGGTCATTCTCTCACACAGTTAACTCCTCTGTTCTTTTGTGGACTCACTTAGCTTAATTTCTCTGTTAGCTTTAAATCCAAGTGTTGCTTGGCAAAGGATTACTCATTACAAAGACAATCATCTATTCACAGCCTGTATAAATCAGTAAGGTCATCATCCCAAAGCTTTTCTGCTCCTAATTGGTTGGGACACATAGCCAGAAATTAGGAAATATTTTACTTCCAATTGGCTACATCCTGGAACTGAGTACGTAGCAAAATACTGAGAATTTGAAATGTTGATTTGGGAACCTAGAACTGGTGTTTCATACAAACATACAGTAAGGGCATGGGACTCTTGTTTCAGGGTTTAATCTTCTTGGTTTAATTTTAACATAGATCTCTTATAGGTAGAGATCATGTATGTGTTTTATTGTTTTGTAGCTGCTCCTACCAGCCGAGTGCCAGACATACATAAATACATATTTATTGATGGATAACTTATAAAAACCACAAAATATTTGTTATTAAAATTATGTTTTTCTCTTATGACAACCATATGTCTTTCTTGCCCTCCAAAGCTATGACATCTCCATTTTGCCAATACTATTTTATATATATTATTGTTGTTAGGTGCCGTTGTGTTGGGTCTGACTCATAGTGACCCTATGTACAACAGAACAAAAGAGACACTATATCTGATGGTGCTTCTCTGCTATCCATAGGGTTTTCAATGGCTAATTGTTTTGGAGTGGGCTGCCAGTTACTTCTCTTATTTTTGCCATGCCAGGGATCAAACCAAGGGCCTCAGAGCACATGGAGCAGCACTCTACCAACTGAGCTAAACCTTAGCCCTATTTTGTATATGTGGTGATAAGTAAATGTACCTATTAAGTTCCAGATACTATTGTGAGATAATTTTTACCTCAGTTAACACTCCAAACAACCTCAGAAGCAATTATTATTATTATTCCCATAAAACTATCATAATATTTTATTCCTATTTTACTGATGTGAAACCTGAAACTCCAAGTCAGGTGAAAGAACTGGGAGTTTAAATTAGTACTATAGTTTGGTTCTGGAATGTCCTCAGAGGCCCATATGTGAAAGATTAGGTCCTTAGCTTGGTGCTACTGGGAAGTAGTGAAAACTTTTAGAGGTAAGTCATAGTGGGAGGTCTTTGGGTCACTGGGGATGCACTTCTTAAAAGGGATAGTGAGAACAGAGATTCTTCATTTTTCTCCCTTTTGCATCTGGGCCATAAGGTGAACAGTTTTGCTCCACCACGCACTCTCTGCCATGATGAGCTGCCTCACTATGGGTCAAAAAGCTGCCAGACTAACTGACTTTGGACTGAAATTTCCAAAAGTGTGAGCCAAAATAAGTCTTTCTTCAATAAGTAGATTATCTCAGTTATTTTATTACAGAAATTGAAAGCTGACTAACACGTGTAGCTTTTTCTAACTCTACATCAGCAGTTGGAGACTGAAGTGTCATCTTTCTCAGCTATAATCCAATGCTCTCCTGAAACTGAAGAATCTGCCTAAACAGACTTCTTTTAAGCCAACTCCAGAGCTTCAGTCAGTAGTAGATGTAGTCAATCTTTTCTCCTTGCTATATTTCTAAATATTGCTGCTGTGGAGTGAGAAACAGTCTCAAGTGACACCTCAGTGGAAATAGGGTTGTCTAGAATATGAGGAGTTAGAGAATATGATAAGTTTCTATCACTGTAACTCTATTCCACAACTTTCAATGTTTGTCCTAAACTAATTGTGAGTATAGATCTCTAAAATATACAGTTCTATTAATGAGTATACAGATATAGAGCATATAGTGTGCATGGTGAGTGGTAGGAGATGAGACTCAACATATAGGCAAGTAGCATGTCATGAAAATTGTCCTGTAGATAATGAGAAGCCACTGCCTTATAAGTCATGAAATAACTTGATTATTCATGTGCTAGAAAGATAACTGTCTGGGAAGGCTGGGGCAGATATAGATTTGAAATGGAATTGCCTATTGCCATATAGAGACTGTAGCTGTAGCCCTGTGGTATCCGATCCCATCAGATCTCAGAAGCTAAGCAGGGTCAGGCCTGGTTAGTACTTGGATGGGAGACCGCTTGGGAAAACCAGGTACTGCAGGCTTGGGAGACGGACCTGGCAACTCACTCCCAAAAATCAATCTGCCATTGAAAGCCCTATGAACAGCAGAGAAGCACTGACAATAATGTTTTGCCTGTTGCATGTAGGGTCGCTATGAGTCAGATACTGACTCAATGGCACCTAACAACAACAACAACATTGTCATATAATTGAAAGGTAGATGATTTCAGTAGTGAATAGGAGAAAGAAATAGGAGACTTTCATGGTAGAATATATAGGGTCAATAACTAAGGTTTTTTTTTTTTTTTATTATGTTGAACTGACTGGAGTTAGTGTTGGTAATTAAAGAAAGAGAGTAGCCACTGGGTATAGTGGCTCATGCCTGTAATCCCAGCAACTGGGAGGCACAGGTAGGAGGATTACAGATTTGAAGCCAGAGATAGCTTGCAAAACTAAGCAAGACTCTCTCTCATAGTAAAAAATAAAAACTGGGCTGGAGGTGCACCCCGGTGGTAGAACACTTGCAAAGTATATTCAAGGCCCTGGGTTTAACTCCTAAGTATTTAAAAAAAAAAAAAGGTGGCCCACAGGATAGTCAGGTTAGCGTAAGATAGTGTGTGTACTTACTTAGATTTCTATGTGGATTCCTGAGTGGGTGATTATCTCTCTCTCTCTCTCTCTCTCTCTCTCTCTTGCACTACTGGGGAGTTGAACTCAGAACCTCAGGCATGCATTTTGTAAGTGCTTAACCACTATGCTGTATACCCAATCCATTTTCTACTTTTTATTTCAAGACAGGGCCTTGCTAAATTACGCAGGCTGCCTCCCAAGTCACTGGGATTACAGGTGTGTGCCTCTGTGCTCATGTGTGGGTGATGTTTCATTCAGCTTGATAGTAAATGCAAGAGTGGCAGATGTTTTCTGGAAGGAAGTGGAGGAAATAATTATGAATTTAGTTTAAACATGTTGATTTTTGAGTTGTGTATGAGGCATAGTGAAAAAGTTGAATAGCAGGCTGCAAAAATCTAGTTCTGAAAAGTGGTCTGAACTGGAAATAAAACTTTCAGAGTCACTAGTGTATAGATGGGCTGGGATTTAGCTCAGTTGGTACAGCACTGTGCTGCAGTCCCTGAGGTCCCAAGTTCGATTCCCAGCACCACAAAAATGGGAGAAGGACCTGGCAATCCACTCTCAAGGCAATCCCAAAACAGCCTGCCATTGAAAACCCTATGAGGGTCGCAAGGAGTCGGATACTGACTCCATGGAACCTAACAAGTGTATAGATGATGATACATATGCTAGGAATGAATGAGATGGCTGAGGAAGTGAGGAGTTGGCAGGGAAAAAAGCCAAAGAGAAATCTTTGGAAGAATAATGGCTAAAAGGTGGCTATTAAGGGCAGGGGAGGGATGAAAATCAATAGAAAATAATGGTGCATCACTGATCATGAAACATGTTGGCATGTACTTTTATTTTACGTAACCCCATGTACCCAGGAAATGAAGTATTATCACACAAGCCAAGAGAGTGACAATTATAAGAAGTAGTAAACACTATGCAATGCCAAAAACAGATATAAAAACAGAAAAGCATCCATTGGAGTAGACCTAATTGTTTGGAAGATAGCTTGGTTCAAGTTAAGAAAATTCAAGGAGTATTTATTAAAAGGTTAAAGTACAATTGGTTTATTCCTTAATCATGGTCCTCAAGATCACAGTGAAAGAAGATGGGAGTTGCGTAGGCAGCAAGAAAATACATAATGCAAGAAAAAGATATATATGAGAATAGAAAGCCATTTTGCCTAAGATGCTGCTGTTCTTATACATGACAGTCAATAGTACTACCTGAATATATGCTGTGTTGAAATAAAAATTAGCAAGGTGAAAGAGTATACTGTTGTTAAGTGCTATTGAGTCAGATCTGACTCATAGTGACCCTATGTAGAACAGAACAAAACACTAATTAACACTGTATCTTGCACACAAACTTTTTGTATTTGAGGCCAATGTTGCAAACACTATATTTCTTCTCGTTTTGAGTCATGCTACATCAGTAAAATGAGGCCCCTGAGACATTACTGCATTCCTGTCATTAAGGTCAACTCTACTTTGAAGAGGCAACTCTTCCCCAGTTATTTCTTCAATGCCTTCCAGCCTGGGGGATTCATTTGTCAGCACTAAGTCTGACTGTGATTCTCTGCTATTCATAGGGTTTTCAATGTCTAATTGTTTCGTGAGTGGGCTGCCAGTTTCTTCTCCCTAGTCTATCTTAGTCAACAAACTCAGCTGAGACCTGTATACTATGGGTGGCCCTGCTGGTATGTAAAATACCAGTGCCATGGTCTTCAGTATCAGAGCTACACATTAGCCCCAAAAGCGCTGCAAGCTGACAAGCTGGGAAAGGAATAGAGAGCTTAAAGTAAGCATGAAAGCTGTAGGTGTATTATGGATTACTTTGATGTGGACATGTATATTAGATGCCATATGCCCAGCAAGAGTCTATACCTATATACCATGTACAGAAGGTCTAGGAGAAAGTTTGAGACTGGAATAGAAGATTGGCATTACATGACTCCTAGTTCATAGCTTAGCATCAAAGAAATGGATCCAGAAGATATGTTTCATCAGAAGCAGGATTTTAACATAGAATAAACAGAAATAGCCAAAAATGAATAAAGAAAGAGAGAGAGAGAGAGAGAGAGAGAGGAAAAAAGAGAGAGAAGGAAAAAGAAAAAATGAACAGAAAAGAACAGAAAGATCTTGAGATTGACCTGGAAATAGTGAAAGGAAAAAACTCAGTAAACCTGATTGAACAAGAGACTCAGCTTGCTCCGTGTTCACTGAAATTTAGGCTGAGTTAGCCATCAAAAGGAATTCATTTCACATAGGACTACTAATATTAGATAAGTTTAAAAGGTAGTTATAATTTTAAGATAACAAAAAGATGACACAGTGATTTAACTTAATTTATTGTTCTTAAGCCTTCAAAAATTCATCTACAACATGTTCAAGGAAAACTAGTTTAACCAATAAGTCAGGTTTTATATTGAATTACTTCCTTTTCTTAAACATCATTTCAATGACATTTCCAAATTTTAACTTTCTTGCTGCTATTACTTATAATTGCATGTCATGACTATGAAATGTTGGTAGGTATGTGTTTCAAACTTATATTCCAAAATGTTTAAAAAGATACTTTTCATTTAAGAATGCTTTCAGCACTTTGTCAGTTGCTAAGTTGATGAACATCACATATGCAAAAATTGGATGGTTGCATGTTCACACCACATGATAGATAGAATTGGACTGTGAATCTACTCTTGAGTTTCCTTCAATTCTATGAAATGTCTTATTATTCTTCTGTGACATTTAGATAAGGTGTTTAAAAATGCCCAAAGACGTGTCATTGATTTCTTTCTCTGAGGAGTAAGGAACAAGAATTCCAAAAGTTTCAAACTCTTGGTAATCAAGCTGTTTGCACCACCACTGAGTCTTCTTAAATAACACTGCTGTCTTATCTTTAGCATAAAAATAAGCAAGATATCTTATCACTAAAGTGGCAGGTGATATATAAGAAAATCATGATAATGGATCACTGTTGCATTATACCAATTGAACAAATTACTTAGACTCATAAAATTTATCTATCTCCCCATCATTTTTAGTCTGCTTCCTTAAAATCATTTTACTCATAAAGACAAATATTCCAGGACAAACAGTCTTATTCTGTAAATATATAGGATCATAGTTTTTACTTTTCTGTGAGCTAGAGTATTTATGTCATCTTTACCATCACATTTATGTTTTAATGTACAAGTTTTATATCGTTGATCCACTTTTGTTATTCTAGGGTTTAAGAAAGATAATACAAATGCAAATGAAAAACAAAAGTAAATAGTAATACATTATTTGAATATACAATCATGTATTTCTTAACAATGGGGATGTTGTTTGAAAAACATCTTCAGGTGATTTTATCACTGTACATACATCATATAGTGTATGCACACAAATTCAGATGGGTAGAACACTTCTAGTTGATATAATCTTATAAGACTACTGCTGCATGTGTAGTCCAAGACTGACTGAAATATTTGTTAGTGGTACATGACTGTATATTAGTCAATATAAATTGAACACTGTTAAACAAATGTGAGCCAAATTTAATTTATATTTAATTATAACTTGTGCTTAACATTTAAGAATACAAGAGTTACTAAGAATACAATAGAATTTCTTGAGAAAATATCTGATATTTTATATTTATAAAACATATATGTGCAATACTACACATAAGATATTAATTTGTTAATTTATATAAATTTGCTGTATTCAAATATTTCATACTGTGGTAGTAAAAAAGGCAGTGTAAACAAGAAATCATAATAGTGACTGCCTTTGAAAACATGAATTCTATGAATAAGATGTACACTTCTGTATGAAATCAATCACATTAGGTAATTGAATCTTTTAAGCATCCCTTTGTCATCTTTGAGATTTGCTGAACTTCAGCTGTATCACTTGTTCTAAGAGGAATAAAAACAGGCACACAAACATCAAAAGGGGAAAAGCATCATATTCTTCCTTCTCCTTTCTATTCTTTTCAATAGGGAAACAAACTGAAAATTGTGATATAGTGGAATGAATACTAAACCTAGAAATCATTCTCTGGATTTTTGGGTTGACTTTACCACTTAACAAGCTGCGCAATTCTGGAGAAGCACCTTCATCTTTGAGGGAATAATTGACCTTTGACATGAAGCACAGTAGCTAGGTTTACCCAGATGCACAATATACAGCTTATGCTGTCTTATAATTCTGTGACCCCTGGATGCGTTGTCTATTCCACATGGAAGTTCTTTGTGAAAATCCTCATCTGCACTATATATATATGTGTGTGTGTGTATATATGTATACACACACACACACACACACATATATATACATGTATATATGTATATATAGTATATATATGCATATATGTATATAGTATGTATACATATATGTGTATATATAGTATGTATACATACATACTATATATACATATATACATGTATATATATGTATGTATACATACACACACACACACACACATATAGTAATCTTGGACAAAGTATATTTTCCTGTTGTGTGTAAACAGAAATTGTTTTCCACCCTTGGAAGGAGGATGTGTGACATCATAACCCTTCCCTCTATTTGTTTCAGGGGTAGTTTTTCCTATGTTTTAGAAAGCAACCTCATTACTTCACTGGCAGCTGTGGAGGTCTTTATGTTCCCCAGGATTTCATTTTGTTTGACACGTGTCAGCTTGGTTTTCTTTTACAAGACACATGGAAGATAATAAAAACTATTTTCTGTTCCTGGAATTTGTGGTCTAAATGCTTTCCCATTCATTTCATCAGAGAATTTACCTAGTTTGTAATGGGTCCCTATGTTGAGGCTAGCAATAATATCAATTAATTAAAATGAGACAATCAGGAAATGACAGCTGAACAGATGTTAGCTAATAAACATGCATAATGGGCTAGACCCCTAATCCCCACCTGCTTTGGAGGGCCTGCCTTGAGATTCATGAAACCCCATTTTTAGAAGTGTAATTCAAGAAGGATTTCCCTGGGGTGAGTAATGAAGAAAGAAATACCCAGGTGTATTCCATCTGTCAGCTCATCAAGATGTAAAAATGGTTGAATTTTGCCTCACCTCACTACCACCTCCTCCCTTGATACACTGGGAAACAGCTGAGAAGAAAATGTGGGGGAAAGAACAAGCTGTTTCTTAAAAGGATAACAAAAGAAGCAGGAGGCTAAAGCATAGTCTTTCTAACTTCTCTTCGGCTTATATGATTGACAAAGAGAAGATTGTTAGGGTAAAAGCTGCCCATTCTTTGTGTTTTTCACAGTAATAGTTCTTTAAAGATGTAAAATGTGTAGAAACTGAATCTCTAGCAAGATGAATTGACAAAGTTAGGGTTATAACTCAATGTTTGAGAAGTCCAGTGGAGGATTTTTCGTTAGGCCTAACTGATGCACTTATGTGTTCCTTTCTTTGTGCTAAAGCCCAGGAAGTCTTAACTTTGTTTAAAATACATGAGTAATATCATCAGGGCTTATAGTATTTTGTTAAATGTTGATCTACAAACTACAAACCACAACTTACCTGGAACCCAGTGATACAGACCTGCTAAATAACATCTTATATCTATATAGAAGAACCCAATTCCCAAATGTGTAGTTTGCTAGGAGGAGAAAAATTTATCTGGCCATACTGAGTGAAGCAAGAAGGTTATTTGAACAAACTCTAGCATTATGATTAAGAGTTTGACTTCACTGTTACAGAGACCAACTTTGCCACATGCTGTGAGACTTTAGGCAGATTGCTTTGCATCTCTGAATATCAATTTCATCATCTGAAAACTAGGGGATGATTAATATGCCCTTCAGAGAGTTATTATGAGGACTGAATAAATGAGATAAGAGGTTTTAAAAACTTAGCAAGTGTATAGTATATAATGTTTAAGACATCTAGCCACTATTATTATCAACATTCCTTATGTCTTCTAACATCTCTCTCCCTCTAATTATATATGCATGTAGATATAGGCATGTGTTTTTTGTTTTTGTCAGGTGCCATGTAATCGGGACTTACTCATAGTGATACTATGTATAACAGAATGAAACACTACCCAACACTGTGCTATGCACATTGTCTTTTTATATTTGACCCTATTGTTGCAGCCAGTGTTTCTTCTCATTTTGAGTCCTGACACATCAGCAAAACGAGGTCCCAGGGGCTTTATTCCATCATATCATTAAGATTGACTATCCTTTGATGAGACAATCCTTCTCTAGTCATTTCTTAAATGCCTTCCAGCCCTGGGGGGGTGTTCATTTTCTGGCACTGTATTTGACAGTGATTCTCTGTTATTCACAGGGTTTTTAATGGCTAATTGTTTCAGGAGTGGGCTGCCGGATCCTTGTGCCTAGTCTATCTTAGTCTGGAAGCTCAGCTGAAACATGTCCACCAAAGGTAGCCCTGTTCATATCTAAGATATTGGTGGTGGCATAGCTTTCAGCATCAAATGACAAGCAAGCTCCCACAGCACAAGCAGCTGACAGACAAGTGGGATATATATACATATATATATATATATATATATATATATATAT
>VMDO01034606.1:0-16855 GCA_007922755.1 Pedetes capensis
TCCCTCAGTCCTCAGGGTCCCTCAGCCTCAGGGTCCCTCAGTCCTCAGGGTCTCTCAGTCTCAGGGTTCCTCAGTCCTCAGGGTCCCTCATTCTCAGGGTCTCTCAGTCCTCAGGGTCCCTCAGCCTCAGGGTCTCTTAGTCCTCAGGGTCTCTCAGTCATCAGTCTCCCTCAGTCCTCAGGGTCCCTCAGCCTCAGTGTACCTACAGTCCTCGAGTTCGCATGGCCCTCAGGTTCCCACAGTCCTGAGGGCTTTGGCCTCTGTGTCTTCTTAAATCCTTGTCCACTGGGTGGGTCCACTGCCTGTCAGCAGGCACCATGCTGCTGTGCTCTGCACACTCCTAGTCGCCTGCCCCATCCTTTCTCGATTGAATCACTGGCATCATTTCCCCAGAATAACTGCAGCAATATCACCAGGCTGCCAGTTGCAGGCTGTGGGCTTCTTGGCTTCCGTAACTGAGTGACCCACGGCTTGTGTTGCCCTGTGTTGGTTTCTCTGGATAACTCAGAGTCATGCTGCGTTCAGATCCTGCAGCCACCCTGTGCGCTCTCCCACATCACACCTTGCCCTGCTGCGCTGGGGGAGCTGCTGAAACGGCCCCTGTGGTCCTGCCCTTAGCAAAGGGAGCCTAACACTGCAGCTCCCAAGACCTGCGGCCATATGAGCAAGCAGTGGCGCATGGGCTCCTGGAGTCAAGGACACTGGGACATGTGGGCAGCTTCCTGTGTCTTGGTTCCTGAAGAAACCACTCTGAGATCCAGGATTGCTAGAGAGCCAGGAAACGCAGGGAGGTGAGAGCGTGAGCTGCCTGAGTGAGCTTGAAGTGTCAAGTGCGCTACTTACCTCCATGGAGGGCAGAGAAGGTCAGACTCTGAAGGATTCCCCACCAGGGAGGCTCCCTGGCACCCTTTCCAGGAAGCAGGCACAGGCAGAGGAGCCCTGGCGGGAGGTGGGACACAGTGACCTGTTCCCCACTGAGGACTTGCTGGCCGAGGGCTTTGCCCTGAAGAAATGAAAACAAGGGCGCAAAGGAGATGAGCAGCACCCAGCCCTCCAGCAGCCTCTGTGGGCCCTGGGCAGGCAGCATCTCTTCTCCCAGAGCCAGGGGAGCTAGCGGGGGGGGGGGGGGAAGGCGCCATGGTCTTCCCTGGAGCTGTGGAGTTCAGC
Organism: Pedetes capensis; assembly: GCA_007922755.1. NCBI lineage: Eukaryota > Metazoa > Chordata > Mammalia > Rodentia > Pedetidae > Pedetes > Pedetes capensis. The sequence goes on from VMDO01034606.1 coordinate 1,168, forward strand.
TCTGCCCCAGGCTTTCCCACCTTCTTTGCTGGCCAAAGCCATCCTGTGAGACATGGAGGGGGACCACCATCATGGCGGCCTACTCCTCCTAGAGGACGGGTCATGTAACCAAGGACGGAGATGAGTGTTGCCTTGTGTGGGGTGCGCGCCTCCCGGTCCAGCCTGGATGTTCTGACGGGCAGTGCCACCGCGCACACAGATACTAAACACAATTCACTCAGGACACTTGGGTGAGGGGCGCAGACTCCTGCAGCCTTTGGGACTCCAGCGGAGATGGGAGAAAGGAAAAGCCTCAGGCGCTTTTGCCTTCCAGGGACAAACACCCGTGTTGGTGGTCTCGGTGGTCACAAGGAGACAGTACTTGCTTTGTTGGTGATCAGACGGAGATAGAGTTCTTTCCGTGTTGATGGTCGTGGCGGGAGAGCATTGTTTCCTCATGGAAGGTCCAGGCGAGAGAGCGAGAGAGCTGTTTCCTCACCCGGGTGAAAACAGGGTCTTTCCTTGTTGGTCGAAGTTCCGGGCCAAAAATGTCTTTCCTTGACGATGGTCTGGGTGAAAAAGGGGGAAAAGGGATAGAGCTGCTGCAGTGCAGCACCTTATGTAGCTGGCCCACGGAATGGCATGAGCCAATCAGCTTTGAGTCCAATTGTCCAATCGAGTTTGAGGGATTTGTGAAGGGTTTTGTACAAACATCCAACCAAGTTACTTTCATTTTCCCTAGATTTCCAATTGACAAACCAGATCTTCAAAAGCCATTTTCTCAGTTTTGGGGTTTTTGCCAATTTCCTCCCAATTTTTCCCTATGGCCTTGGGGCCTGGAGTACAGGGCAGAGAGAGCCTCACATGAGGCAGTTGGCCAAGTGAGCCAGACAAAGGGTGCAGCGCTGGCCCAGTTGGTCCCAAGTCAGGACCTCAGTCTCACCTGCGGTGCCCATTCCCATTTCCAACCAAAGCCTTTCTCTTCTTCAGTCAGTGGAGCTGACGACTGTGGCTCCCACCCAGGACCTGACTGTCAGGAGCAAGCTCCTGGAGGGCAGGGACCTATGCGTGTGGGCCAGTGACAGCAGCTACCTCACTCCACTGGGTGACCCCACCAGTGCCTCTCTTGCTCTTGCTCCCCACAGCCCCGAGTGACTGGCAGGCGTTTTGCCAGCCACTCCTAGGTGAGTCGTTATTTGCAGCGGAGCCCTGCTGTGTGCTTCAAATAGAGGAAAGTTTGTCAACAGACAGACACTTTATGAGTGACCATGGCTAGACAGTGCGTCTCATGTGTGTGAAGTTTCTCTGGGCCCCTTTTTGTCACCATGGGGTGTGTGTGCCCACCTTCCGGGTCTGCTCCGGAGGCATCTCCCATGGCCCCAACCACATGGCCCCTGTGGAGAAGGGACAGCTCCCTGGGTGGGCTGGGGCCAAAGCCCACTGGCCGAGGTCCAGAGGAAGCAGTGTGCTGGGCTCAGCCAGTTTACTGATGGAAGACACTCGGCCGGAGGCTGGAGGAGGCAGAGCTGCTGTAGTTGCTCCAGGTGGCAACCTCTGTCCTTCCAGTTGGATGGGAGGCTCGGAAGGTGACAAGGCCTGGTGCCACTTGGCAGAGGTGGGCCAAAGGTGACCTGCGCACTAGTGCAGTCAGGGTGGCAGAGTTGTTAGCCAGTGCAGAGGTGAGGCCAGGGCACGCTGTCTCTCTGCACTGGGCGTCGCAGGCTGCTGCGGAGTTGGATCAAATGGATGTTCCCAGAGGTAGGAGAAGACAGGCCCTCCACGTGGCTCTTCCCTGATGACCTTCCCGGACCAGTGGCGGGAACTTCCCAGAGGCCTGTACGGACCTCCAACTTCTGGGCAGTTCTATCCTTGGGGGCCCCAAGCCACGGAGCCCAAGCGTGGAACTTTGTGGGCAGACTGTGGCTCCCTGCTGGCTGCAGATGTCTCCCACAGAGCCTGTGAGTGATTTCCCCCTGGCTTGGTGTGCTAAAGTGCATTAACTTTTATTCATGTTGCAGCATTAAAAACAGATGAAACATCAGTCAGTCCACTGAGGTGTCCTTTGGGGGTTACAGACAAAATAATTCCAAAGGTCTTTTTTGTAATGATTTTTAATTAAACCTCCAGATGGTGGTTAAGATGTGTTAGGGGATTCTGTATAAATCAAAAGAAATTACAACAAAAACAAACAACAACAAAAGAAACGCATGAATGATGTGTGTCATGACTCATTTACTCAGTGAGCTCTAATGCAAAGGGCATGGGCCTTGCGGGCCGACCGCACAGAAGCGCACCCTGTGTCTGCCACTGCCGTGCTGCACAGTACCAGGCTTAGTGCTGTGAACCTCGCTTTCTCCTTTGTTAAAATGGAGAAGTCACTCTTTTTGTATTAGTGCATTAGTGCATTCGAAGAGAAAATGTCTATCTAAAAAGAAAGTTTTTGTGTATGATATGAAGTTAAAAATAATGTAAAAGAGTATGGAACATAATAAATGCTCAGTAAACACTATTTCCAGTAATACCCCTGCAAGTATTATGTTTTTGTAAAAATTACTGGGTGCCTGTCTCAGAGAAACTAATAAATGAATTCAGCAAAATTGCAGGATACAATAATCAGCATGCAAAAATCAGTTGTGTTTCTAGACGGTACCAATGAACAATCCAAAAAGGAAATACATAATACAATGGCATCAAAAAAGAATAAAGTTCTTCAGTATAAACTTAACGAAGGATGTAAAGGACTGGGACACTGAAAATTATAGAATGTTGCTAAAAGAAGCTGAAGGAGGCGCAAACAGATGAAAAGATGCCCTATGTCTCTGGATCACAAGGCTCAATATTGCTAAGACATCCATACGGCCCAAAGGTATCTTGCGATTCAGCACAATTCCTTTCACAATCCTAATGGCCTTTTTTTTTTTTCAGAAACAGGAAAATCCATCCTAAAATTTATATGGTGTTTCCAGGGATAGTCAAAACAACATGAAAAAGAACAAGGCTGTTCTGATTTTAAAACTTACTACAAAATCACGGTAATCAAAACAGTATGATACTATTATGGATAGACCAATAAAATACAACAGAGGCAGAAATAAACCTTTGCTTATATGGCAAATGATTTTCAACAAGGGTACCCAGACCCTTCTGTGGGGAAAGGACAGTCTCTTCAATAAGTAGAGCTGGGAGAAAGAATGTGATGGTCACATGCAGAAATAAAAAGATAGACACTACGCAGTGAACAAAAATTAACTCAAAATGGATCAAAGACCTACATGTAAGACTCCAAACTCTTTTTTTTTTTTTTTTTTTGCAGTACTGGGGGTTGAACCCAGGGCCTCGCACTTGCATGCTCTGCAAGTGCTGGGCCACTGAGCTGCACCCTCAGCCCAGTTTTCTTACTTTTTTTGAGACAGGGTCTCGCCAAGTCATGCAGACTGCCTCTGGTCTCGAACTTGCGATTCTCCTGCCTCCCCTTCCCAAGCCGCTGGGATACAGGTGTGTGCCACTGTGCCTGGCTAAGACTCCAAACTCTTACATTCCAAGGCATAAATCTCTCAGGAAAACATAGGAGAAAAACTGAATAGCGTTAGATTTGGTAAGAATTTCTTGGATGTGACTCCAGGAGCTCAGACAGCAGTAGTCATAACAGACCAAGAAGACTGTATTGAAATTCAAAGACTCCTGTGCATCAAAAGACTCAGCCAACGAAGTGAAGGACAGCCTATAAAACAAGAGGGAAGACTTGGAAATCATTTATCTGATAACATGTTAATATCCAGAGTGTTTAAAGAACTCTTACAACCCAGCAACAAGAAAAAAAAATTAAAATAGGCAAAAGAATGGATATGTAGCCGTAGTAGAGTGCTTGCCTAGAGGGCATAAGATCCTGGGTTCTACTTTCAGCACTGCAAGAAGACCAAGAAACAAAACAAAATCTGTTTTAGCCAGACATGGTAGGCATGCCTGTAATCCCAGCACTTGGGAGAGGCATGAGGATCACAAATTTAAGGCCATGGTAAGCTATCTAGTGAGATCCTGTCTTTAAAAAAAAAAAAAATCAAGAGTAGATGTAACTCAGTGGTAAAGCTATTGCCTGGCATGCCCATGGCCCTGGGTTCAATCTCTAGCACTGAAAGAAAACAGAAAAAAAAAAAAAAAAAAAAAAAAAAAAAAAAAAAAAAAAAAAAAAAAAAAAAAAACAAGAAAGAAAGGGGGGGAAAAGGCAAAAGATTTGAACAGGCATTTCTCAAAAAAAAAAAAAAAATACAAATGGCCAATAAACCTTTAAAGATGCCAAACTTCACAAATCATTTCAGAAATGCAAATCAAAATCACGGTAAGATTCTACTCCGCCCACCAGGATGACTATTATCAAAAAAGCAGAGAATCAGTAATTGTTGGCAATGATATGGAGACACTAGAACCCCTGAGAACTGCAGGTGGCAAGAGAAATGGTGCAGCTGACCTGGGGAGCACTGTGCAAGTTTTTCAAAAAAGTTAAATATTGAATTACTGTATTACCCATCTGTCCTGTTTCTGGGTATATATCCAAAATAATTGGAAGCATAGCCTCAGAGAGATATGTGTACACACCCAATCGTGGCAGCATTATTCATAATCAATAAATCTTCATCAACAGGTAAGTGGGTAAACAGAATGTGGTATATACACACAAAGGAATGTTGTTAAGCCCTCAAAAGGAAGAAATTCTGACATATGGTACGATACAGATAGACCTTGAGGACATTCATTGAGTGAAATAAACCAGCCACAAGAAGACAAATACAGCATGGTTCCATTTATAGGCAGTGCCTGGAATGGTGGCATTCACAGGGGTAGGAATTAGAAAAGAGGCACCAGGGGCTGGGGAGGGGAATGGGAAGCTAGTGTGTAGTGGGTGCAGAGTTCCAGGGTTTTTTGTTTTTTGTTTTTAGCAGCACTTGGTGGTTGAACCCAGGGCCTCGCATATACTTTGCAAATGCTCTACCACTGGGCTGCGCCCCCGGGCCATACTTTATTTTTTGTATTTTGGGTCAGAGTCTTCCTAAATTACACAGGCTGCCTCTGGCTTTGAACTCTTGATCCTCCTGCCTCTGGTACCACAGTTGTTGGGATCATAGGTATAGGCGACTGTGCCCGGCCCAGAATTTCAGTTTTATGAGATAAAAAAGTTCTGGAGATAGTTTGCATAATAATGTGAATGCACTTAACACTACTGAACTGAGTACTTAGAAAGGGTTAAGTTGAAAATTTTCATGCTAAACATTTTTTATCACAATAAAAAACCCACTGAGTGCCTATTATAGCCCTGGGTATAGATAATGAAAAACAGCTCCTGCCTTGGAGGAGCACAGCCTTTAGAAGGGTGAGCAGGCTGGAGGGCATCCGTACAGAAAATGCAGGGCCGGGCCCCTTCTAAGGTTGGTGTTTGGGGCATGGCAGGCCACCCACAGCTTTCCTCCCTCTTGCCCATGGCAGTAACTCGGCTCTAACAGACCCACAGCCTCTCAGCGTGACCCCTTGGGATGTCCCCTGGCTGCTGATCGCCAGGGGACTCAGAGTGCCTTTCCCACACAGCCGGGTGGGAGCGAAGGAACTCAAAGTCCATCCTCCTGGCCGCACTCTGGGTTTTCCATGGTGCCGTAGGCAGGCAGACCCTGACTCCAGAAATTTCTTGCATCTCCAGACCCCGAGGGAGTCTGGGAGCCAGCAACGTTCTCCCAGCATTATGGATCAAGGATGCTTCTGGGAGGAAGAGACTTTGGCTGGCCTGAGGAAGTGACTCCCACTCCCCAGCCAGGCCCTGAGCAGGCGGGACGTGGGCACCGTGCAGGCTGCAGGGCTCCCTGGGCTTGGTCACAGGGCTGGGAGCACAGTGCAGACCTCTGCTCTCCTTCAGGGACTCTGCAAGAGTCACATGGGTCAGCCAGTCCCTGGCCTGGGCCTGACTTCCGTGATGACCCCAGGGAGCCTGCGGGTGAAGGTCACATGTCATGGAGGTGTTCAGTAGCCACACGGAGACCCTCAGGGAGGCTTGTGCTTCACACTGGCCTGTTCCTTATGCCAGGGAAGAGTCCAGCCCCAAGGGCCACTCTGACGTGCAACGAGCCCTTTGCCTGTCTGGAAGCACAGAATGGCTCAAGGCAGGAAGCAGGTGAACACTGTGGTTACCAGGTGTCCAGCCCATTGGAAATCACGTTACCCACCACTTCTTTCTTTCTTTCTCTTCTTCTTGCTTGCTTGCTTTTTCTTTCTTTCTTTCTTTCTTTTTCTTTTTCTTTCTTTTTTCTTTCTTCTTTCTCTCTCTCTCTCTCTCTCTCTCTCTTTCTTTCTTTCTTTCTTTCTTTCTTTCTTTCTTTCTTTCTTTCTTTCTTTTGCTGTGGTGGGGGTTGAACCCAGGGCCTGGCGCTTGCATGCATTCCAAGGGCTGTACCACTGAGCTGCACCTCCAGCCCCTTCTTTTAGTTTCTGCGACAGGGTCTCTCTAAGTTACGCAGACTGCCTCTGGTCTCAAGCTTGCAATCCTCCTGCCTCTGCCTCCTGAGTTGCTGGGATTACAGGCGTGCACCACTGCATCCAGCCTTACCCACCACTTCTAATTGCCTTAGTTAAACTGAGGGCGGAAGACAGTTTGAACTCTAGAAATTTCTTTGTTTATTTGTTTATTAACTCATTTTTGCAAAATTCACTCATGCATTCATTCATTAATCAAATCCTTCCGCAGGGATAGGGGAGAACAGAAATGACTGGACAGGGTGTTTCCTTGCCTAGGCCAACAGAGAGAACAGGATCGTCCTGACTGTACGACCACTCAGCTTTGAGTGCTGCTCCTCCAGACAGGGCCAAACCCGTTGCCTGGAATGGCCACCTAATCACAGGCTTCGAGGTGAGAAACTGAACTTCGCACCCTGGGAGGAGTGGCTGTGGATGGCCTGTGCCTGCCTGCAGCAGGCTCCCGAGGGCTGGGTCAGGTACTCACAGCACCTCCATTGTGGCTGGGCAAACTCTTCCCTTCTGACCAGGTCCAGGCCAAGGCATGTACCACCTAACAGGGTTAATCAGCAACAGATGAACACAGGTGCTGGCACCGTACCTGCCAAAGCATGTAATCAAAGCCGCAGCATTTGGGAAAAGGAAGTAAGGCCAAAAGAAGTCCCTATAGTTCTGTGTTGGGTGGACGCTGCTGTCCGTGGGTTGGGGCATGCAGCCCACTCCCTGAGGTGGACAGCAGGCCTCTCTATGTCCAGATGCTGTGGCTCCATGATGTGGGACCACAAGCCACATGTGACAGCAGCCCCCAGGCACCCAAAGAGAAGGTGGAGAAGCCACAGAACTTCCTACCTCCACTGTGATCCTATTTTACATTTCTAGCATTTTCTAAAAATTTTACAGTGTGTTCCTATAATACAATGTTGTTGTTGTTAGGTGTCGTCGAGTCGTGTCCGACTCATAGCAACCCTTATAGGGTTTTCAATGGCTGATTGTTTCGGGATTGCCTCGGGAGTGGGTTGCCACGTCCTTCTCCCATTTTTTTGGTGCTGGGAATTGCACTTCGGACCTCAGAGACTGCAGAGCAGCGCTCTACCAACTGAGCTAAATCCCAGCCCCCCTATAATACAATAGGACACTAAAAAAAAAAACAAGGAATAAAAATTTTAAAGACTACCAAAAACTGTGTTTAAAGAAGTAACAAGCATGGCTCTTTTTATGTTGTAAAAAAGCTAAAAAGATTGCCAGCTTCCGAGTCACTGCCCTTGACCACAAAACGTTTTTGAATTTTCTTAAAGGGTGAAGCCTGTTTCTGGTGTTAGTGTTTCTTACATCTAATTTAAACTTGGTGTTCTGCCTACAGCTTGTAAAAGCCACCATCTCTTATTCTAAAGGAGTCGAGAGAGTCTGGATGTTTCCAGGCTTCTAAGTCCATGGAAAACAATGAATCCTGGCCCAGGAGCAGAGCCTCTTTGACATTTTCGTGTTAAAAGGCACTTGGATCCCTGTACCTGAGGATGGAAATGACTCAGGCAGTCTCCCTCCTTTGCAGGCTCCAGGCTGACAGCTGAAGCCACAGGCAGTATGTGGGGGGTGCCTCCCAGTCCAGCCTGGATGTTCGGACGGGGCTTGTTGGGAATTTTTAAAATAATATCTCCCAGCCCCTCATGACAGCCTGAGGGGCTGACCCCTAGTTGACCCCAGGGCTCATCTCACTCACTCAAAACAGCCCCTCCCATCGAGTGAGCAAAGATGGCCCCCGGCCAGCTTGACTAGCCTCAACCACCATAATTTTGATTGGCTCCCCTCACAACTGTGCAGGTAATAACTGTCTCCATTTGGCAGTTATGTCTGTTTGCTCCCTGTACCTGCCAGCTGTGTGCCCCGATTGGCTGAACCCCACCATGTGACCCCTCCAGGACCCTATAAAAGCAGGGCTCCTGGACCCCATCTTCACCCTATGATCCCTGTAGCACCACCGATCCTGACCTCTCTGACCATCTCCTGAACCTCATCACCTGGACCAGCGCTCCCTACTCCTGCAAGACCATCTAGCAAGCCGGCGAGATCAAGCCCAGGGGCCCCGAAGAGCCGAAGGCATCTAGCAAGCCACGAAGAGCCTCCCAACTCCTCCCATCCTTGGGAAGGAGGGGGGTAAGGAAGGCGAGCCGCGAGAGTCAAGACCATCAGACCTCACCTGAACACCAGCGGCTGTGGCTGTGCCTTTAAGGCTGAGCTGTACCAGCACTTAGCCTGCAGCATTCTATGCTGCAGGCATAGAGCCAGCACTTAAAGGGATAGAGCCTTGCTCTATAGGGGCTGCCTGCTCCTTGCTCTCCATAAGGGGAACACCCCAATAAACCTTCCCTGTCCTTCTCCAACCATCTGAAGGTCTCCCGAGGTCCTTCTTTCCCAACACCGGCCACGTGTTTATGTTGAGGGTTTGGCCCTAACTTTAGCCGGGCTAGAGCCAAAACCCCAACAGGTGCTGCCACCATGCACACAGATACTAAACATAATTCACTCAGGACCCTCAAGTGAGGGGCATGGACTCCTGTGGCCCTCAGGACACCAGCGGAGATGGGAGAAAGAAAAAGCTTCAGGCCCCTTTGCCTTGCAGGGACAAACACAGCTCTTTATTTTTCTGCCCTTTATCAGGGTGGAGAGAAAACCCAAAGCATACATCCTTAAGTGCTAGCAGCTCTTATACAGCCTCAAGGCAGATGCTTCCATGTTGGTTGGTGGTGGAGAGCGAGTTTTTTCCTTGTTGATGGTCAGAGCAGGAGAGCGTTCTTTCCTCACCAAAGGTCTGGGCGAGAGAGCAGAGAGAGCTGTTTCCTCATCAGTGATCTGGGTGAAAAAGGAGTTCTTTCCTTGTTGGTGGTCAAAGGTCAGGGTGAAAAAAGGGGCCGAGCTGCCACAGTGCAGCTCCTTATATAGCTTGTCCATGGAATGGCCTGAGCCAATCAGCTTTGAGTCCAATTGTCCAATCAGGTTTGAGGGATTTGTGAAGGGTTTTGTACAAATGTCCAACCAAGTTACTTTCATTTTCCCTAGATTTCTAATTTACAAACCAGATCTTCAAAAACTTTTTTCCCAGTTTTGAGATTTTTGCCAATTTCCTCCCAATTTCTCCCTACAGAAGTAGAGGGCCCAGGCCCCACCTGTCTCCACCTGGCACACTTCAGGCGCCCTGGGGACACCCCAGCACCTGCCAGTGACCCCTGCTCCCTCTCCCTCCCAACCTTCGGTGCCCTGGTGAGCTTCAGAAGGAGCTCAAGCACACTCTTGGCTCAGACACCTCGAGTGAGAGCCTAGGTGGGTCTGGGACAGGGTCTGGGGCAAAAGCCAGCACCCTTATGAGTGCCTCTGCCTTAGGGGATGGTGGCCCATCACACCTCTCTGTGCTTGCTCTATTAGGCCAACCTGGGGCATCTGGCAGAATGCCAACTGGCTGTCCTGCCATCTCTCCCAGGACATTTCCATGGGGACAAAGCCACTGGGTAGGGGGCAGACAGGGAAGGAGGACAGGTGGAAGGTGGCGACAGGCCCACCTGGTCACCAGTCCAAGACCCTGACTTCTCCCAGGCCTCCTCAGGGTTACGTACTTGGGGTCAGAGCTGGGGTAGTGGTGGCTTTTACACCTTGTATATGCAAGGGCAGTGGCACTCTGCACCCGCTGCTGGTCCTGTGCCAGGGCCACGGTCGTGCTCTGTTCCTGATAGGCTGGAGCCTCAGTCCAGCTCCCAGCACCCGTCAGGCCCCCCTCTGCCTGGCCTTGCAGCTTCCAGGCCAGGCTCTGCCATCAGGATCTGCCCACTAACCCTGGCTACCCTGGATGCGTCCACCAGAGACTGGTGTCGGTGAGGCTCAGGGTCCCCGATGCTGGGGTCTGGGGCCCTGTGTGAAGCCGCTGGGTCCATTCCTGCCAGCAGTTTGGTCTGCTTTGCTGTGTCCCAGTGAATGTGCTTTTATTTTTCTGTGTAATTTCTGCCCAGTCCTTCCACAAAGGCAATGTGGGCTCAATTTGGCTCCACCTGAACTTCAGCCCTGACCCAGAACTTAAAACCAGTCTCTGAGGTTTGGGAGGCATCCTTTCTCTCTGCCCCAGCTGTCTTCCAATTTTGGGGGTATCTGCTCAGCTGGAGGGGGTTGAGAACGGCTCCCAGCAGATCTGCTGACCTGGCCCTCCCTCGTGAGGCCAGGGCACCTGCCACTGACCTGTTTCACCAGATGGATTCCTACACGGGGAAGGCCCTTCCCAAGGGGCCTCCAAGGAGCCATGTCATGCAGACAGAGTGCCGGTGAGAGGTAAGAATGCCCCCCTGGCCCCTGGCCTTGTGGTTGGGAATCTGAAGAACGAAGGCCTGGGCTTGCTCAAGGCCTCACTGTGGAGAGACCTCTGACTGGAGGCAGGGCGGACCGTGGCCTTGCCTTGCTCAGTGTTGGCCTGACTTCCCGGTGGGAGGGCTGTGCCGCTCTCGGCCCTGCCAGGTCCTCTGCCCTCGGGTCCTGACAGTCCTGACCATGTGCGTGAACACAGGGCCTGCATCTCAAATACTCCAGTCCCTGAAAATTGTGTAGCAGGTCCTGACCTGATCTCTGCCTCAGTGTGTGGGGAAAACTCCATTTCTGGTACAAACTGAGCAGACAGCCTGACCCAGCAGCTCCCAGTGGGTCTCTGGCCCCAGGAGAAGCCACCAGTGTCTGGAGGCACTGCTGGCTGCACTATGGCATCATGGGGTTTGAGACTGCAGCTGTAAAATAGTCTACAGGGTGCAAGTCAGTCTCCACAGCCTCCATGTTAATGGTGCAGGCCAGGCAGCCCAGCTCCTTACAGGAGTTATAGTGTGTCGGTCAGCGCCGCTCACTGATCACTGTTTACTAAGGCCCGACTCGCAGCTGAGTCTGTTTCCCCACAGCTTTTATCTCCTTGTGTGTGCTATGCAGATTACGATAGGAAAGTGTTGATTTCCGGTGCTTGCAGAGCTGCCAAGAGAAGCACGGATTTGAGCAGCCTGTGAACCCAGGGGCCCCAGAAGAAGTGGCCCATGAGGGCAGGAAGGGGTATAGGTGGCGCTGATGGGTTTGAAACCCGGTCAGGTGGTGTGGTCCCAGAAATGCACCTGGTGTGTCCTGAGCACACTGTGGCAGAAACACAGATGAACACATTTGTGTCCTTCCAAAATGTCAGAATTAATTGAATAGCAATGAATTCACAAGCTGCGCCGGTTTTGTTAGCATTAGTTTACTAAGAATTTGTGATTTCACTTGATAGTCAATGGCTATCGGCAATCACAGGCTCTTTATTTCAATCTTAATAATTACTATTGAACCTTGCGCGGTGGCACATGCCTGTAATCCCAGCAGCCTGGGAAGCGGAGGCAGGAGGATCGCAAGTTCAAGTTCGAGACTAGAGGTAGTCTGCATAACTTAGTGAGACCCTGTCTCAAAACGTTAAAAAAAAAATGGGCTGGGGAGGCAGCTCACTTGCAAAGCATGCAAGCGCAAGGCCCTGGGTTCAACCCCCAGTACTGCAAAAATAATAATAATAATAATAATAATAATATAATAAATATTAACTCTCAGATCCCATATCACACTTTATACAATTATACATAGGTTATAGAACAGTAATGGAAGGGTTAAGGAGGCTGTAGGGTTCAAAGGGGCTGGGATTTAGCTCAGTTAGTAGAGCGCAGTCTCTGAGGTCCCGAGTTCAATTCCCAGCACCACAAAAATGGGAGAAGGGCCTGGCAATCCACTCCCAAGGCAATCCCTATGAGGGTCGCTATGAGTCGGATACTGACTTGACGGCACCTAACAACAACAACAGGGTTCAAAGAGGGCTTACTGAAGGCGAGAGCCAGGGCTGATACAGAAGCAAAGGTCACTGCAGGTGGTTAGGTGAGATAGTAAGGAACCAGTCACAGAGCTGCTGAGGCCCAGACCCTGTTTCCAGGGTAGGTATTGAAGAACTGAGGGACTGTTCAAGGCAAGGTGCAGGGCCTGTCTTACGGCAATTCAAGTGTCTGTGTCGAGCAGGGGATTGAACTGAGCTGAAGCCCCAAGGACAGAGCCCTGAGTTCCTCACCTGTGGATCCCAGATCCCATACCCTGGATGATGTACTGACAGGTTGGTGGCTGCTACCCTCCTCAGCGTCAGGCAACTCACCAGGGTGAAGGGTTACGTCACTCCTCTGTGGGTGCTCGATAAGTCCTTGGCCTGCTCCTTCTTGAGACAGTTTTGACACGCCCGTGTGTCCGTGTGTCCCTGACTTGATTCACAAGAATGAAGTTATTTTCAGTCCGTGCATCTTGGTTCTTGCTGGGCAGATGGTGGTTGTTTACATGCACAAATAAGACGTAGTCATCAGCCTTGGCACTGGTGCTCAAGATGGAGCAGATGGCTGCTCTGTAGAATGGAGTCACGCAAGACAATGCTCAGGTGAAGAGCCGTTACTTGGTATGATCTGGAGTAACGTAGAGCAGGGCACAGCCTGATTTCTACAGGTGTGTATAAGACAGAAGACATCTAACCAGGACCTCGGGTCCACTCTGAGTGTGATGCACCTTATCCTGTACTGGGCCCAGATCTGGCTGGCAGGGCTCCTTGGGCACCACAGAGACGCCACACAAGTCATTTCTAGAGACGTGTCTCCACGTGCTCTTACTCCCTCCACACCTGCTGACCTTTGCACCTGGCGCTCAAGCTGCAAAGGATCAAGGGAAGTGGATGTTTCCTTGGACCCCTTGGAGAAAACCCAACGACATTAACAGAGAGACTGGGACCCCATAGTGCATGCCCAGGATCTCCTCCATCCAACCACTGTGTGTTCTAATCAGGAGGCGTAATGGAGCGTTTGTAAGATGTTCCGTTGGGGGAAGGACAAGACTTCACGGTTTTAGCTGGCTGGATGCTGGGTTTCTGTCAGCTCAGAGTAAGCCTTTGGAGAGAGCGCTCAGCTGGCTTGGCTGGAGGGACCAGGCAGTGGGGCTCAGCTCTCTTCAGAAGGTTGGTTGTCCTGGATGTGAGGACCATATGACAGCCAAACCGGCCGGCAGGGAGCCAGAGTGATTTGCCTCCATATTACTAAATTCCTAGAAAATGAGAGAAATGTCTGGAATGCTAGGAGTCAGCACAGGCCTTGGTAATCCACTCATTAGGTATTCATAGGGGGAAACCCCAGTGATCTAGAGCCTCTCAGGTTCCCTGAGTCTCACTGAAGTTAGTTCCCTAACCCCAACCTGATGGACAGGCTGTGCTCAGTAGAGCCTTCTCCACCCACCTTCATCTCGTGGCTATTGCTTTGATCCTCAAATTTTGTATTAGACACAGAATTAAGGCTTATTAAATTGAATCTGTCTTAATGCCTTTAATTCAGACTCGAGAATTTTCTTTTAAGCTTGTGGTTACTGTTGTTGTTAGATGCTGTCGAGTTGGGTCTGACTCATAGCTACTCTACGCACAACAGAGCGAAACACTCCTTGATTCTGTGCCAGACACACGATCTTTTTTTGTTTGATTCCATTGCTGTAGACACCGTGTCAATCTGTCTACTTGAGGGTCTTCCTTTTTTTCATTGACCTGTCACTCCTCCAAACAAAATATCCTCCTCAGGGACTGATCCTTCCTGACAGCATGTCCAAAATACATCAGATGGAGTCTAGCCATCCTAGCTTCCAAGGAGCACTCTGGCTGCACTTCTTCTAGGACAGAACAATTGTTTTTTTGGTGGTCCATGGTATACTCAGTATTTGTCTCCAGTACCATAATTCAAAAGTATCAACTTTTCTCCTGTCTCCCTTATTCAATGTCATGCTTTCACAAGCATATGAGGCATCTGAAACCACCATGGTGTGAATCAGGTACATCTTCACCTTCAATGTGACATCTTTACTTCTCAACACTTTACAGAGGTCTTTTGCAATAGTGTTTCCCAATGCAATGCATCTTTTATTTTCTTGACTGCTGTTTCCATGAGTGTTGATTGTAGAACCAATTAAAGCAAAATCTTGGACAACCTCAATCTTTTCTTCATTTTCTATCATGAAGCTGCATTTTGACCCAGTTGTAAGGATTTTTGTTTTGCTGATGTTGAGGTACAATCCATACTGAAGGTTGCGTTGTGTGACCTTTATCAGTAAACGTTACAAATCCTCTTCAGGTTCAGCAAGCAGAGTTGTGTCATCTGCATAATGCAGGCTGTTAATTAGTCTTCCTTCAATCCTGATGCCATGGCCATCTTCATAAAGTCCAACTTCCCAGATTATTTGCTCAGCATAGAGATTAAGAGGTATGGTGAAAGGACACAGCCCTGATGCACACCTTTCTTGACTTTAAACCAGGCAGTGCTTCCTTGTTCTGTTCCAACTACTGCGTCCAGGTTCATGTTCAGATTCCTCATGAGTACAATTAAGTGCTCTAGTATTTCCATTCTTTGCAATGTTATCCATAATTTGTTGTGATCCACACAGTCAAATGTCTTTGCATAGTCAATAAAACATAGATAGACATCTTTCTGGTATTCTCTGCTTTTGGCTAATATCCATCAGAAATCAGCAATGATGCCCCTGGTTCTACACCCTCTTCTGAATACAGCTTAATTTTACAAAAGCTCCCTGTCAATATACTGCTGCAGTTGTTTTTGAATGATCTTTAGCAAAATTTTACTTGTGTGAGATATCAATGATATAGTTCAATACTTTCCACATTCAATTATATCCCCTTTCTTGGGAATAGGCACAAATATGGATCTCTTCCAGTCAGTTGGCTGGGTCGATGTTTTCTAAATCTCTTGGTATAAACAAGTGAGCACCTCCACTGCTGCATCCATTTGTTGAAACCTCTCTATTGGTATTCGATCAATCCTGGAGCCTTGTGTTTTGCCAATTCCCTCAAGGCAGCTTCCAATTCTTCGTTCAGTACCACTGGTTCCTCATCATATGCAAACTCTTGAAATGGTTGGTCATCCACCAGTTTCTCTTGGTGTAATGACTGTGTATTCCTTCTTTTGATGTTTCCTGCATCATTTAATATTTTCCCTGTAGAATCCTCCACTATTGACACTCAAGGCTTAAATTTTTTCTTTAATTCCTTAAGCTTGAGATAAACAGAGTGTGTTCTTCCCTGTTAGTTTTTAATACTTTCTTTGGGGTAAAGATGTGGTTATTTTAGGAAAACTTAAATAAATGCTCAAAAGCTGAGTGGCTCAGACTT
>VMDO01034607.1:0-16820 GCA_007922755.1 Pedetes capensis
GTGCGTGTGTGAGTGTGTTTGTGTGTGTGTGTGTGCGCGCACGCAGATGGGTGCATGTCTGGGGAGAGGTGCCCAGTAGGGAGCAGACAAAGGCAGAAGTTCAGGAAAAAACAATGCTAAAATATCTAAATTTACAAAACAGGTAGGTTAGAGGATTATTCCTCTTAATGCTTACAATGTAAGGATCACAGAGCTAATAAGGAGCAGAATTCCCTTAATACTGTGAATTATTTTTAGTTCACCAGATAGCTATTTAGCAAAGAAACTGAAGCGTTAGCGGGCTCACGTTTCTGGCTACTGACAATGAATCAGACATGAGGATGTTGCAAGAGATCTGAACCAGCTGATACATACTCATTTTCATTCATAATCAGAAACTTCATGAGTGCTTGCCAGGCAGCATACCTCAGTAGGATACAGCGGTGAACAACACTGACAAGACCCCTGGACTCTCGCAGAGGTGACATCTTAGAAAAATGCATATACATAGAAAAAAAATTATATACGTCTTCCCCATTGTGGATAATTTTGTTTCCACGACTATGCTCTACCTTCACCCAGCCTTACCTGTGGAAGTATGGGGTAATAAGATTTAGTTAATCCACCCAAATTAGATGTCACACAGGTCTCCTGGAGTTGGGTTTTGCTGTCATTTCTGGCACATGAGGAGTCCCGTGGAGAAATGATGTCATGGAATTTCCAAGCCTGTCTTTTCTGTCACCTTCTGCCCTGTTACCTGAGAGCCGGGACGCATTGCCTGAGGCGTGGGCTGCTCCTGGGACAGAATGCTCAGTGGGTGCCCTGGAGGCCAGCGGTTGAAACATCCAAGTGGAAAATAAGGAAGAGAAGTGTTCAAAATCCAGGACACGAGGAGATTATGGAAAAGCTCAGGATGTGGAGGTGTGGCATTTCTAAGCACTGCCAGATTTATTTCTCCAGCCAAGTCAAACATGACACAGTGGAAGCTGGCTTCCAGACACCCGCATGAGGGAGCATAAACTCTAAATTCGGTGTGGAGATCATGGCTGGGTCTGGGGCCATCTGACTTGGTCTGCAGGAGGATGGGGTACACTTTGCGCACATGGGTACACACAGGACATGAGCTGCATTTAGGAGTGGATCAGGAGAAAGGCTGTTGACGCGGAATCACAGGACTCCAGGGCTGGAAGTAACCTGGCACTAATTTCATCCACCCTCTCACCATACAGATGCAGAAATCAGGCCTGCGATGGAGAGAGTCTTGCCCAAGGTCCCAGAAGCATACAGAACTGACGATAATCCAATAGCTTCACTCCCTGTTCACAGCTTCAGTCCATTTTATCTCTCTTAAAGGGTGATAGAGGTGTTCACTGGCGTCTTTATTCTGATTTTCTGGGATTTTCCTTATATATTGTGGTGATTGAATGGCTCCAAGCCCAACATGTTGAAATTTAAAAATAAGGAAGGAAGGAAGGAAGGAAGGGAAACTGTGACTGTGAGCTTATTTGGTAAAAGGCTCTTTGTAGATCTAATTGTTAAGGATATTGAGATGAAATCATTCTTTATTAAGGTGGGCCCTAAATTCAAGATGGCAGGAAGAGAAGAGAACTGGAGAGGAAGGCACTAGGTGGTGCATTGACAAGCCACGGAAAGCCAAGGTTTGCCGGAAGCCACCACAGTCTAAGAGAGGGGCGTGCAATGCATCCCCCTCAAAGCCTCCAAAGGAACTAAGCCTGCCAGCACCTTGATTTTGGACTTGTGGCTTCCAGAACCATGAGAGAATAAATTTCTGTTAAGTTGCCAAGCTTGTAGAACTTTGTCATAGCAGCTGTAGGAAACTCATACACTTGTATTTTTCAGTTATGTTTACTGGCTCTCTTCGATCCCTCTCTCATCATCAAAAGTCAGAACAAGACAGGTGATGATTATGGATCAGACCATCAACTGCTCAGATGCAGGTTCAAACTGAAACTGAAGAAAACTAGAACAAGTGTACGAGAGCCAAGGTATGACTTTGAGTATATCCCATCTTAGTTCAGAGACCACCTCAAGAACAGATTTGATTTGTTAGACACTAATGATAGGAGACCACATGAGTTGTGGCATGACATTAAAGCCATCATTTATGAGGAAAGCAAAAGGTAATTATAAAGATAGGGAAAAAAAGAAAGACCAAATTACATGTCAAAAGTGACTCTGAAACTTGCCCTTAAACATAAAGCAGCTAAAGTAAAAGGAAGACATGACAAAGTTAAAGAACTAAATAGAAGATTTCAAAGGGCAGCTTGAGAAGACAAAATCAAATATTATGACATGTGCAAAGAGCTGGAGATAGAAAACCGACAGGGAAGAACATGGTCTGTTTTGCTCAAACGCAAAGAACTGAAGAAAAAATTTAAGCCTCAAGTGGCACTACAGTGAAGGATTCTATAGGGAAAATATTATATAACACAAGAAATATCAAAAGCAACTGGAAGTAATACACAGTCATTATACCAAAAAGAACTGGTGGATGATCAACCATTTCAAGAGGTTGCCTGTGATCAAGAGCCAATGGTACTGAAAGAAGAAATGGAAGCTACCTTGAAGGAATTGGCAAAATACAAGGCTCCAGGAATTGAGGGAACATTAACTGAGATATTTCAACAAATAGATGCAGTACTGGAGGTGCTCACTTGATTATGCCAAGAGATTTGGAAAACAGCTACCTGGCCAACTGAACAGTAGAGAGCCATATTCGTGCCTATTTGCCTATTCCCAAAAAAAGGGGATCCGGTCAAATGTAGAAATTATGGAATGATATCATTAATATCACATGCAAGTAAAATTTTAATAAAGATATTCAAAAGTGACTGCAGCAGAAAATCAAGCTAGATTCAGAAAGGGTAAATAGAACCAATGACATCATTGTTAATGTCAGATGGATATTAGCCAAAAGTAGAGAATACCAGAAAGAAGTCTATGTTTTATTGAGTATGCAAAGTCAACTGACTGTGTGGATCATAACAAACTATGGTTAACTTTTTTCTTTTTTTTTTTTTTTTTTTTGGCCGTACTGGAGGTTGAACCCAGGGCCTCGCACTTGCATGCTCTGCATGTGCTGGACCACTGAGCTGCGCCCCCAGCCTTTTTTTTTTTTTTTTTTCTTTTTGAGACAGGGTCTCACTAAGTTACGCAGACTGCCTCTGGTCTGAACTTGTGATCCTCCTGCCTCCGCCTCCCGAGCCGCTGGGATTACAGGAGTGCGCCACCATGCCCGGCAAATTATGGTTAACATTTTGAAGAATGGGAATACCAGAGCACTTAATTGTACTCATGAGGAATCTGTATGTGGACCAGGAGGCAGTCAGTCAAACAGAACAAGGAAACACTGCCTGGTTTAAAGTCGAGAAAGTTGTGCATCAGGGCTGTATCCTTTCACTGTACCTCTTCAATCTCTATGCTGAGCAAATAATCCAAGAACCAACCAGAGTGCTCCTTGATGTATTTTGGACATATCGTGAGGAGGGACTAATCCCTAGAGAAGGACATTCATGTTTGGGAGAGTGGAAGATCAGTGAAAAAAAGGAAGACCTCCACAAGATGGATTAGCACAGTGGCTGCAACAATGGGTTTAAACATAAAAAGATCATGTGCCTGGCACAGAGTTGGAGAGTGCTTTGTTCTGTTGTACATAAGGTCACTATGAATCAGACCCAACTCAATGGCACCAACCAAAAACCAGAACTCATCCTGGAGAGGAAGAGTGATTTAATCACAGTAATAGTCTTGAGAGGTCATTGCTATGGCTGACCATTTGGTCAGGCCTGGTCCTCTAGGAAGAACTGAAAATGTTGGACTCAGCTCTGAGAGGCCTTCAGGAAGGGCCTCTCAGGTGCCCAAAGCTGTCCCCAGGCGGACCCCAAAGGAGAATCAACAGGAGCAGAACACAGTGGGGCTTGTGGTGAGGTGTGGCCCATCTGGCTTTTATGGACATATTTAAACCTCGGTGTGGGCTCCAAGTGGAATCCACCAGATGACTTTATCCTATCCACGTTTGATATCAGCTCTCTTGCTTTCTTTATGACACCACAGGCTTCTTTAAGCTGTGGCTTGGAGCCCAGCCCTGGGACTCTTCTGAGTTCTGCTGGAGAGACGGGCTCAGGACGTGAGAAAGTTCCAGCAAATGCCTCAAGCTCTTTGGCCTTTGGAACGAATGTTACCAAAGGGCAGCTCCCGTCTTGACTAGATTGCTTGGGAAACAACAGAGAAAAACAAATGCACAAACCAACCAGTCACAAAAGCTAGTCTGACTAGTCTTGCACGGGTGTTGTGTGTTTATTTGTTTGTTTGTTTGTTTTACTTTTTTTATTCCTTCCTTTGGGGGAACAAATTAAAGTCGTGTGTTTATTTCTGCAACTTTGACAAACACAAACAGAAAGCCTCTGCAGAGGATGGCTCTGTGTCCCATTCCAGATATTTGCCAACAACCACATGAAAAGAAAAACAAAACAAAACAAAACAACAACAACAACAAAAAAAAAAACAGTTTAAAGGCATCACATTATGGAATAGACTTGCCTTATAATGTTATTTAAAATTTTACTTCTATTTTGAATTCAGGGGTATGACCCGCCCCCTTGGGCACCATCTACAGTCAGTGGGTGATAAAGGAAGGCTGACCTCGACCCAGCCTCCCTTACTATTATTCTTTTGCTCCCCAGAAACCAACATGATGCAGGTGTTTGGACAGAAGGGCCAGCACGTAGCAGTGGGCTGGCCATGGTGGATTGACGCTTGGGAGCCAGGATTTCAGCTGGTCTGGGTATTGGGATTCAGCCTGTGGTAGCTAGGAGTTAGGACAACAGAGGGGCAGCTCCGAGGACCTTGTGGGCAGGACGGGAATCAGGCCAGAGAAGAGCGGACGGAGCGAGGGGCGTCTGTGTGTTAACTGTAGTAAGGGTGAAGGGGACAGGGGCCGTGGAGACTGGGTGGGGAAGGATTGAGATAGGCAGCCGGTCCTGGCAGAGCATGTGTCAGGGAAAGTCAGTATCACCTGGGTTCCTAAGGTTGAGATGACTCCCTTTGTATCCGAAATGGCACCGCCCTGACATGCTGTGGTGTTCAAATAGTGCTCTGTAATAGTCTATGGGCTCACACGTTGTTGTTGTTAGGTGCCGTCAAGTCAGCATCCGACTCATAGCGACCCTACATACAACAGGCAGAACACTATTGTCAGTGCTTCTCTGCTGTTCATAGGGTTTTCAATGGCAGATTGATTTTTGGGGGTGGATTGCTGGGACCTTCTCCCAAGCCTACAGCACCTGGTGTTCCCAGGCGGTCTCCCATCCAAAGACTAACCGGGCCCAACCCTGCTTAGCTTCCGAGATCTGAGGGGATCGGATGCCACAGTGCTACGGCTGCAGGCTGTATGTTCAGATGAGACCCCAGCAAAACTACCTTGAGGCAGGTTCTAGGCCTTCTGCCAGCAACTCAGCCATATGGTCGCTATTTCATTTAGCTTATTCTGGATCCATCTAGCTTATTCTGAGAGATTTTAGAACTAACAGAAAGGTCTTCATAGCTGAAGAGAAAGCTCTTAAGCACCCTGCCTTAGGGCTCCCTTGACCCAGCCTGAGATCTATACATAGCAGTTTCATTGAGTTCCATATTTATTTATATATACAATCTAGCCAAAAAAGGAAAAAGGATTCGAGACTGTAATAACTTTTTATTAATGGATAAGACCAGGGTAAGCAACTTATTTCTAAAATGCTTTGAAAACAACAAAGCAATGGAAATAGTAAAGTGTTAGAAATAGTGTTTTATAAATGAACATACACATAAATAAGCAAACACAAATCTTGCTGTAGGACATTTATATTGATTCTTTTTATTGGAAACAGGCAAAATAGTGAAAGATCATGAATACCTTTGTTTCTACCCGTATTTCAAAGTTATTGCGGGCTATGTAGATCTGTTTAATGGTCATTGAGTAATTTTTCAGAGCAAGAAAAAATAATGACTAACTCACAAATTGTGTTTCCGTATGCATTTTGATTAGCAGAGATTATTACTGGTTCAAAGAAAAGGAGGTTTGAAAAGATTAAAACTCCATTAATAAATAAAACCCACTGAATGTTGTTAACAGTTTTGAATATCGCCTAACACTTCATAACACACAGATCAACAAGTATTTTTTTCTACAGGCAAAAGGTCTCGCTGAAAATAGCTTTGAAAATAAAAGTATGCTCTGAGGCATAACTAAAGACTTGGTTAATTTCTTTTCTCTGTGGTAAGCTGATGGACCGTTCACAAGAAACTACCCTTTGTGTAATGGTGTCTGGCCAGATGGGCCTGCTCCGAGGCAGAACGTTCCTGAGGGTGTCAAAACTACCCAGATCGGAAAGGTCTTGTCATAAATCGAACCCCCTCTGACTGGAGCAAAGCGGCTGAGAAAAAAAAAAAGAGAGAGAGAGAGAGAGAGAGAGAAAGAGACAGAGAGAGAGACAGAGATCTTCTAGAATGTTCTTGGGAACTTTACTTTGAAGACTTTGAAAGGCAGATAAAGTTCCCTGAAAGGCCACTCAGAAAGATCTCTTTATCTTGCTTCACGCAGGTCAGGCTGCAGGAACTGTTCCAAAAGGTTAGCCTTACCTGGAATTCCAGATGACAGCCAACCTCAGCAGAAGTGGGGCCAGGGGCTATCATAAATCAGAGCACGTGGGCCAGACGCTGCCCCTCCCCAGGCAGCCAGAGACAAGGCCAGGGACGTGGCACAGCCACCGTCTGTTTCCGAGCAGGGGACGTGATCCAGGAGGGTCGGATCCGAAGGCGGCCAGAGGGGAGTCCAGTTTCATGAGTTCTTGGCGGCTGTGGCGCTCGCTGTCAGGGGTAGACTAAAATGCTAATGGGACCCAGCCAGCTCCTTGTGAGGCGTGAGACTGGGACCGGGCCCAAGGCCTGGGAAACGGAGCTGGCAGCAACCAGTCAGCCGGCTGGAGCCCAGGCTAGGCCGACCTCGGTGCCAAAGACAAGGACAGAGGGGTCCAGGCAGACAGCCTGGCTACTCACAGCCCTGGCAGCGGCTTCGAGGCTGTGTTCACAATACTTTAGCCACAGGCCAAGGTGGGGAGCAAAGGGTCTTCACATGCTGTTGTGATGAGAGAAATGCAGCCTCCAGGCCGGCCTTCCATTGCCTACTCTAGGCTGAAGCCAGGATAGGATGGAACAAGGATGGGATGTCCCCCTGGCCATAGGTGATGATATTGTTGTTGTAACATGCCGATGAGTCGGATCTGACTCATAGCAACCCAATGTACAACAGAATGAAACACTCCCCGACACTGGGCCATGCTTCTCTGCTATTCATAGGGTTTTCAATGGCTGATTGTTTCAGGAGTGGGCTACCAGGTCCTTCTCCCTAGCCTGTAGCCTGGGTTCCCAGGTGGTTTCTCATCCAAGGACTAACAACGTTGCCCCCCGGCTTAGCTTCTGAGATCAGGCAGGATTGGATGCCAGGATGCTATGGCTGCAGACATAGGTGGTGACAGACCTAGAAATATCTTGATTGTAGGGTGGCCACCTGGGGCGGGCTATTCACAGGTTAGATGCGCTCCTTTCAAAGCCACCATCAAAGCCCCCAGTTCTGCTTCTGAATTTGAAAATTTGCCTTCACTGAGAAGCCAAGATCCTCTTTGCTCTTTGCTCAGGCTGAATGGATGTGGGTTACTCCTCCCTCGGGCAGAGCTGAAGGACAGATCCGCTCAGAACGCCTGCATCGGCAGAGCTGAAGGACAGATCCTCTCAGAGCGCCTGCATCCTCTGTGAAAGCCTGAGGAGGCTCGGTGCGCGTTCCCATCTCCCTCCACGAGTGGACATCTTGGCTTTTGCGTGTTTTCCACAAGGACTGGGAACCAGGCCCAAAAGCTGTTGAAAAGAAGGGGGTTTTCTAATGGAAAACAAACTCAGGTCTGCACTCAGGCAACGCTAAACGTACAGGCGCAAAATCACAGCACAGTCTGGCTCTCAAGGTTTGACAGTCCAAGGGACACGCGTCCAGAAGTTGCTGCAGGTACTGACACTTGGAGCCAGTACCTTATGTTGTCCGGAACCAGCTTCGGCCACACCATGGAATCCCCCACAAGATGAGCGAGAATCGCCTTCAATTTACCTCTCGCAGCTGTTTGGAATCCGCGCTGCTCCTCTGCCGAGCGCAGAGCCTGACTGGGCGAGCTGCGTGGTAAACACGGGAGCCTCTGCCAGCACTGGCATCTCGCTGCACCAGGATTTGCAAACACGTTGAATCGCTATTTTATTCAATAAACGGAACTTAGAATAGAAAATAGATTTGGAAGCTGCAGCAAACGTGATTATCCTGCTGCAGTGGGTTGGGTAAAGCTATTGCGCCTGGTTATGAAGGAGCCCTGTTGGGAAGGAGCAGGCGGAATTTCTCCATTCCCCCAGCCTATGAGGAAGTGCGCAGAGCCCACCTGGGCCACAGAGACTCACTCTGGGGGGAGCTGGACGCTCCCTCTCCCCAGTTGGTGGTGGATCCTGGGCTGCAGCTGGACTGTGGCGGTGGTACACTCCTGTAACCCCAGGACCCGAGGTTGAGAAGGGAGGATAGCAAGTTCAAGGCCAGCCTGGGCTACACAGCAAGACTCCATCTTGATTAAAACAAATAAAAGAAACCAACAAAACAGAACAAAAACCCAAGACCTCTCTCCCCAGCATTCCTTCCATTGTTTGAACTCTGGCACAGAATCGGGAAGTGTTTCCATCTGCTGTACATAGGGTCGCTATGACTCGGACTCGACTCCACGGCACCTAACAACAATAAGAACAATGCTAAGGGTGGGCTGGGGTTTGGCTCAGTTGCTAAAGCGCTGAGGTTTGATCCCCAGCACCACAAAAAAGGGAGGACATGGCAGCCCACTCCCAAAACAATCAGCCATTGAAAACCGTATGAGGGTCGCTATGAGTCAGATACGACTCCATGGCACCTAACAACAACAACAACAGTATTAATGGTATGTTTTTGTCTCCTAGTCTGTTATTGGCCAAATTCCATTTCTCTGTATGTTTTCTATGGGTAGGGGAATATCTATATATATATTAGCATATAATATTTGCTGGAAATGCATGCTGTACATACAAGTGCACATATGTATGTGTCTATATGCAAATATGCCTACAGCCATACCACTGTGGAGTCCGATCCCGTCAGATCTCAGGAGCTAAGCAGGGTTGGGCCTTGTTAGTCCTTGGATGGGAGACCACCTAGGAACACTAGGTTCAAAGCTGTAGGCTTTGGAGAAGGACCTGACAACCCACTCCCAAAAATCAATCAGCCATTGAAAACCCTATGAATAGCAGAGAAGCACTGGCAATAGTGTTTCCTGTTGTACATTGGGTCGCTATGAGTTGGACACCAACTCGACAGCACCTAACAACAACAACAACAACATATGTATGTGTGTGTGTGTTTCCTCACGTCCAGTCTGTGCCGTCTCCGTGCTGGGAGCTGGAGAGCCTCCTCTCTCAATCTCAGAAGCTCCTGGGACAGGGCGTGTCCTGATGCTTGTCAGGGAGGTCTCAAGGTGCCGGTGGCAGGGTCTTGAAAGAGGGTAGGAAGCACACGTTAGAACACGGCAGAAAGGGAGCAAAGTCTCAAAGATCTGCCCACACCACAGCTCCCCTTAACTCTGCCAGCTTCTTCTGAGCGCATGGGTGCGGTCCTTAGAAGGCAACCATTCCCCCCAGAAAACAGCATTCGTTTCTTGGAGGAAAGGGAAATGGAGAGAAAGAGTCTCATTTCTGCAGCTTGAGAGCGGCCATCTCTGCAGGCTGGGTGTCTGGTTACACTGCTGTTCAGCAATAAAGGGTAACATTACCTTCATAACCTGCTCATCCCAGGCGGAGAGGCCGCTTAACACACCAGAGAAAAGGCATTTCCTCTGATGGGCCTCCTGCCCCCCAACAGCACAACATCCACACCAGGCGCCTAAGGAGATTTTTAATTTTTTCTCTCATTTCTAAAAATGTTTCCTGGTTCTGACATGTGATGGGAGGCACAGACGCACTCGCCTCACTCCGCGGTGGCCCCTCCCTTGCCCACCCCCACCCCTGTCAGGGAAAGGGGAGAGGGGAAGTGAACGCAGCAGTAGATCTGAAAGAAGCGAGTTACCCAAGTCAAAAACCCAGCTAAGTAATTGAGCTGCG
The DNA here is from genome assembly GCA_007922755.1 of Pedetes capensis. Classification (NCBI taxonomy): domain Eukaryota; kingdom Metazoa; phylum Chordata; class Mammalia; order Rodentia; family Pedetidae; genus Pedetes; species Pedetes capensis. Next base: position 10,183 of record VMDO01034607.1, read on the forward strand.
GAGAAAGGCTTGGTAATGTGATCTCGGTTCTTCCAGAAGCACCTCTGGGAGCCGGGCTGTCAGTGAAGAACAGCAGCGGCTTCCCAGACACAGGGGAATGCCAGGGTTGGCTTTCTTGCCTTTTTCCTTTTTCTTTTTCCTTTTTTTTTTTTTTTTTTTTTTTGTGGTACTGGAGGTTGAACCCAGGGTCTCATGCCTGCATGCTCTGCAAGTGCTGAGCCACTGAGCTGCACCCCCAGCCCATTTTTTACTTTTTGAGACAGGTTCTCGCTAAATTACATAGACTGCCTCTGGTCTCGAACTTGCGATCCTCCTGCCTCCGCCTCCGGAGCCGCTGGGACGACAGGCATGCGCCACCACGCCCGGCTTCCTTTTTCTCTTTTCAAAGAGACCTCTGGACAGTTCGCACCTAAGGGCTGCTGCTCCCTTTTAGGCAACAGAAGCCTTTCTTTCCAAATGGCATTTTTTCTTTTTCTTTTCTCGGATACCTGTTCCAAAGCTGCCAGATGACAAGCCGAGCCCAGGCCACACCCACAGCCACTGGGCACTGTTCCTGGCTCCAGCAGCTTGGAAATCTCTAGTCCCAACTTGCGTTTTAAAAGGATCTGAGGACAGATATAGAGAAAAAGAGTTTTTTCATACATATAGCCCAAGGCACACAATGGTTTTTTGTTTTTGCTGGTTGTTTTTGCCATCTACAACTAGTACTTACAACGCAGGCAGAGGCCTTGTCTAGACTGGAAAGAGCTGTCAAGCACTCAGCAGTGAGGGGCTGTGCACACAGAAACCTCATTGATTCCCACTCAGCTAAATCAAAATGGGATCGTTTTGACCTTTGAAGAAAGGAGTGAGTCTTTCCACTTTTTTTTTTTAACTTTTTTTTTTTTTTTTTTTTTTTTTTTTTTTTTTTTTTTTTTTTTTTTTTTTTTTTTTTTTTTTTTTTTTTTTTTTTTTTTTTTTTTTGTGATACTGGGGGTTGAACCCAGGGCCTTGCACTTGCATGCTCTGCAAGTGCTGGACCACGGAGCTGCATGCCCAGCCTATTTTTTTTACTTTTTTGAGACAGGGTCTCAGTAAATTACGCAGACTGCCTCTGGTCTAGAACTTGTGATCCTCCTGCCTCCACCTCCCCAGCCACTGGGACTAGAGGCGTGTGCCACCGTGCCTGGCTAAACCTGTTTTTTAAAAACGTGAATTAAGCCGAGCATGGTGGCACATGCCTATAATCCTAGCAACTGACTCAGGAGGTGGAGGCAGGAGAATCGCATATTCGAGACTAGAGGCAGCCTGCATAATTTAGCAAGACTCTGTCTCAAAAAGTAAAAAAAAAAAAAAAAAAAGGGTGCTGGGGGTGCAGCTCAGTGGTCCAGCACTTGCAGAGCATGCAAACGCGAGGCCCTGGGTTCAACCCCCAGTACCAAAAAAAAAAAAGGTGAATTAAAAGGATATGCAAGATCAGAGAACGCATGTTCAATTGCCTTGTTTTGCTTCTAGATACTGGAGGATATTGCTGGCATGGAAATCGACAGTGCTCAGTGCAGAACAGCCTAGTTAGTTCACTAGGTTAGTTAGTTCACTAACCAGCCTCTTTGTTGTTGTTAAATGCTGTTGAGTTGGTATCTGATTCATAACGACCCTCATAGGGTATTCAATGGCGGACTGTTTCGGGATTGCCTTGGGAGTGGATTCCCAGGTCCTTCTCCCATTTTTGTGGTGCTGGGAATTGAACTCGGGACCTCAGAGACTGCAGCGCAGTGCTCTACCAACTGAGCTAAATAACCAGCCTCTATCCAACCATAAAACCACCCCAGGATGCCCTATGACCACATAACTCAAAGGCGATTGCCACAGCTGGGGAAGTGGCTCAGTGCCTACTGCGTGCACGTTCCCGGGCTCAACTCCTAGCTCCACAAAAAGAAAAAAATGTGATCAAGAAATTAAAATACTTGAAATGGACCGAACACTCTGTTTTTTTTTTTCCTTTATTCCCTTTATTGATAAATGTGGGTGTGGTATATAGTAACACACCTGCTTTTTCCGTTGTGCAACTGTCACATCACTTTTGGTGACACGTTCATCACTTAAAATTTTCTGGAACATTTTGATTAATATGTAGTAAAACTTGCATATATTTATGGGTTATATTCCTCTATTTTTCCGATGGGAGAAAGACCTGGCAACCCACTCCCAAAAAACCGGATCAGCCATTGAAAGCCCTGTGAATAGAAAAGAAGCACTGACAATAGTGTTTTGCCTGTTGTACGTAGGGTCACTATGAGTCAGACACCGACTGGACTCCACCTAACAAGAATTCTTCCCAAAGTTGCATCGTTTACATTGAGATTATCCTCTCCCCCTTTGTCCCTTTACATTGTTTCCCCTCCCCTCCTCACCCTCCCCAACCTTCGCTTCCCCTTGCTAGTCCCCTTCCTCCTTCTTTCTACTCTGCCTATATTTTCCCTTCTCAGCTAAGTTTAATTGATGTGTGTGTGTGTGTGTGTGTGTGTGTGTGTGTGTGTTTGTGTGTGTGTGTGATCTGCTTATGTATAGATTGTTTTTCTTCCTTTAAGTAAGATTCACCTGCAGCCACAGCACCCTGGCATCCGATCCCCATCAGATCTCGGAAGCTAAGCAGGGTTTGCCTAGTTAATCCTTGGATGGGAGACCACCTAGGAACACCAGGTGCTGTAGACTTGGGAGACGGACCTGACAGCCCACTCTTGAAACAATCCATCATTGAAAACCTTATGTGTAGCCAAGAAGCCCTGACAATTGTGCCGAGTCTGGCACCCTGTCAAGGAGTGTTTTGTTCTGTTGCACATCAGGTCATTATGAGTCAGACCCAACTCGAAGGCAACTAACAACAATAAGAAGTAAGATTCTGCTCCCACAGATGAATGAGAACATAGGGAATTTCTCTTTTTGAGTCTGCAAACACTCTTTTAAACTACCTTGTACCAGAGCTGGTGATGCAATGGGAAAGTTTAGGTTGTCAATTCAAAATTTCAGGCCATGGTGGCCCTTGGCCCTGCTGCTCTGGGCTTGCGGTGAGGCAGTGCCTCATGGCCGGAGCACATGGCGGAGCAGAGTTGTTTTCCTTACGTCAAGGAGTCACTCCAGCCACCTCAATTCCTGCCTCAAGGCCAACGGTTCCATCACAGACCAGCAGCACCACAGGCTAGTGACCAAGCCTTCAGCATCTGAGCGTTTGGAGGACTCTTCTAACAACCGTGAGTCCTGGATGTACAGCTCAACCTACCCGTTCACTGTCTAAGAAACACTGGATAAATCCTGTAACCTCCCAGGCCTTGAGTTTCCTCATTCTTTGTAAGACAATTCCTCAGCCCAGGAGCAGAATATTGTTTGACAGATAAACTGTGATAACAGTTTTGACAGATAAACTGTCAGTTTTGACAGACAAACTGTGTTTGACAGATAAACTTGATAAACTGTGAAGTGCTATTGTTGTTGTTAGGTGCCTCAGAGTCAGTGTCCGACTCATAGTGACCCAATGTACAACAGACAAAACACTATTGTCAGTGCTTCTCTGCTATTCATATGGTTTTCAATGGATGATTGTTTTTTGGGAGTGGGCTACTGGTCCTTCTCCCAAGCCTACAGCACCTGGTGTTCCCAGGCGGTCTCCCATCCAAGTACTAACCATCCCTGACCCTCCTTAGCTTCTGAGATCTGACGGGATTGGAGGCCACAGGTGTAGGGCCACAGGCAGAAGTGCTATGCAATGTATTTTATTAGATTACAAAATTTTCAAATCTGAATTTCACCAGATAGAGCCTTGTTGTTGTTATTATTGTTGTTGTTAGGTGCCGTCAAGTCGGTATCCGACTCATAGCGACCCTCATAGGGTTTTCAATGGCTGACTGTTTTGGGATTGCCTTGGGAGTGGATTGCCAGGTCCTTCTCCCATTTTTGTGGTTCTGGAAATTGAACTCGGGACCTCAGAGACTGCAGCGCAGTGCTCTACCAACTGAGCTAAATCCTAGCCCTAGGAATCTTTATTTTTTGACATGATTTCTTGCCTGCTGGCCCATTAGCCTGGAGAACCACTTTGGTGTGGTCTTTGGAGCCACAACACCTGCTGCACCTCTGGGCACTTATGGGAAATGAAAATTTTCAGCCACACCTGGCTCCTGAATCAGAAACTGGGTGAGGTCCCGCACTCAGGTTATACCAGGCAAAAGAGTGAGGACCTCTGGTCTAGGCCGTTACTTTTCAGTCTGTGATATTCGCACAAATCACCTGAACGTCTTGTTAAACTGCCTGGGACCTGGTGTAGGGAGAGAAAAGGATATCTGTATTTTCCGGGCGCTCTCAAGTGATGCTAATGTTGCCGACCCCATTTTAAGTAGCGGGCAGACACCAGGACCGTTCAGTAGAATGAGTCCCCGTCCTGTAGGGCCACCTCAGAGCAATCGGGGATTGCAGAGAGCTTCCACCCACATTCCTTTGACAGAGGGATATGGGAGTGTGTGTGGGGGGGTCCCTCATAAGTCACCCCAAGGTCACTGTGCCTGGTGGAGAGGAAGAAGGTATGGATTTCTTTTTTCATACTGGGGTGTTGCACCCAGGGCCTCACACATGCTGGGCAAGTGCTCTCCCACTGAGCTGCACCCAAAGCCTCTTTTCTTTTCTTTATTTTCAGACAGGGTCTTGCTAAATTGCGCAGGCTGCTTCTGGCCTCAAATTGGCAATCCTCCTGCTTCAGCCTGCTGAGGTGCTGAGATTACAAGTGTGCCCACAGCACCTGGCTTCAGAGGCACAGACGGAGAGGAAAATCGGATGCTGGCCTGGGTGGGCTGCTCTTTTACGCAATTGGAATGGGGGCGATCACAGCTCTTGAACCCTGGCCATACCTTCACATCACAGAGGCGGCTGTGCAGCCTCTGCCTGGAAGAAGCCAACCCATCGCTTTCTCTGGGACCTATTTACCAGGGTGAGTTTTTAATAAGGGGAAGACAGCCGGGCGAGGTGGTGCACTCCTGTAATCCCAGCGGCTCAGGAGGCAGAGGCAGGAGGATCGCAAGTTCGCGACCAGAGGCAGTCTGCATAACTTATGGAGACCCTGTCTCAAAAAGTAAAAACAAAATAAAATAAAATAAAAATGGGCTGAGGGTGCAGCTCAGTGGTCCAGCTCTTACAAAGCATGCAAGTGCGAGGCTCTGGGTTCAACCCCCAGTACAGCAAAAAAAAAAAAAAAAGAAAAAAAGAAAAAAAAAGAAAAGAAAGAAAAAATGAAAAGAAAAAGAAAAAGAAGAGAAAAGAAAGGGGGAAGAAGAGGAGGATCTGGGTTTCCCAAGATACGGTTTTTTAACCCCACAACCTAACATCCCGTCCCATTTACTGTCTCAACCCCCAGCCCCTGGGAGCTGACCTCTGGGGAAAATGTGGCCAGAGAGGACTTTAGTTTCAGACACACGAGGCTGTTTGCAGAGATGGAAAACACAGATCCGGTCTTCAGACGTGGGAAAGGACCTGGCAAGCCTGTGCCCCACGCACCCCTGATTCCCAAGGCTCCCGCAGCGCCCGTCAGAGCGCGGGTGTTGAGAGGAGTCTTCTGGAAGGGAGAAGCCTCTTCCTGGGCTTTAATGAGATCACTCATTGTCTCTTTGCTCTGCCAAAGATGGTAAGAGTGACGGGTGAAATATAAAGAATAATTAGTCCCAGCGGTGACTCCATCCCCTACAATAAGTCTTTTCTTCCCCTTCAGCCTGCTGAAAAGTTTACGGCTTCCAGACGCGTCTGATTTCAACAGTGAGGGGAGCCGGTTCCTTCTGAGCTGCAGACTTGTCAGGAGGCGGCTGCTTTCTGAGAAAAGGCTTTGAGCAGGATGATGATTCCTGAAGAAAGGGCCTGGTGGGGAGGGGACAGGACCCCAGCAAAGCCCAGCGGCCTCTCCAGGAGCCTCGACCCCAGAGGAGGTAGAGGAAGCCCGGGCGCCCACAGCAGCGACTTCCCACTGGCTGGCTGTCAAAGAACGCAGCGGCCTCCACAGGCATCGATGGAAAAGGCTCCTCGGGCCTGCCCTGCTCGGGCTCCCCAGCCCTGCCAGGCGACTGGCTTCCCCAGAGCCCAGGGCGGCCCTTGGCTGCTGTCTGCAGAGGCCGGTGGGCCGCCCATCATCTGTGAGATGCGCCAGCCGCTCCACCTCCAAAACAGGAGCGCTTCAGGCCCCGCCAGTGTGGGTAGCTGGGGGGACTCTGAGCTGTGAGGCCTCAGGACGGCGATCGGCCTGGTGAAGAGAGGGAGGCCGGGGTCAGGCGGGGAGGCCTTTCCCTCAGGTCCTCTCTTCTTGAGGCTCCCCAGAGGCCCTGGTGTGCGGGGTCGCAGCGGGAGGACAGGGCATGGATTCCAGATGTGGCGCTCCGGAGGCTGGGCAGAGAGGGAGCCAGGGCCTGGAGTCTGGTCTGGCAGGGGAAGCAAAATACAGGCCAGACAGGAGCACATGGGGAGAGGGACCGGCAAGGGAGGTGGGCCTCGCTCTGCTTGCGGGTACGCAGGGGTGGAGGAGACAGTGGGGGCAGATAGCGGGCCCAACACACAGGAAACACGGCGCTCGCAGACCCTGACACACAGGAAACATGGCGCCCGTAGACCCCGACACACAGGAAACACGGACG
>VMDO01034608.1:0-16759 GCA_007922755.1 Pedetes capensis
TACAATGAAACGCACATATGGAAATGTCATAGAGACCCATTAAGTTGTACATTAGAAATTACTAATAAAAAAAAGTTTTAAAAATCCACTCTCCTGAAATGTGTGAAATAGGAAAGACTTAGACATTGTAGTGTACTGAAATTTATACCTGATTAGTTGCTACAAGATAATTTCTAGGCATTTGTGACTTTGAACAAGTCATATAACCTTTTCAACCTCTATTTTTCTGGTAACCAAATGAGCATGTGCATATTATATACCTTTCTGTTTCCCAGGTTCAAGTAAGGACATCAAACAAAATAAGACAAAATCAATTGTACCTATAAAATAGTATTCAAATGTATGGTTGTATTATTAGGTCACTTGGTCTTTCTCCACATTGTTGCCATAAATGAAAACCATGGATAGTATATCTTGAACTTTCTGGGAACTCTTCCGTAAATTTTAGTCTTTAATTTTTTATGGTTAACATTCTATTATTATTTCTATAACCTGCTCCCTTTTCCTTCAAGTTGCCTCTTGGTGTCATTGGAATTGTTTTTCAGAGCTGATTTCTCTCCAATAACCTAGCAATCACCTTTGCTCTGGTCTTACAGGGGAGAGGTCTGGAGGGGTTCATTGGCTCAGACTTCCTTGGCTTTCTAAGCAGGGAAACTTTCTGATTGCTCACGAAACAAATACAAAAATACAAAGAAAAATTCAAAAGGCTGGGAACTGAGCCTGTGAGCATCATTTCTATGGACAGAGCTAATTCTGGCATAATTAAAAAGAGTTTAATTAATCATGGAGTTAAGAATAGAGAAAGGGTTCCTGGCAACTTCTCATTCTCAGGGTGAGATTATTAGTCCCCTACCAGAAGCTGATTGCCTTTTAGCATTGAAGACTCCTTGATATTTTTAGCCTCCAACCATGTCGTTGCTGTAGTTCAGGGCCCACCCTCCACCCTCAACCTGCTCCTCTGGATCTTTGGAAGAGTATCTAGAACTGCTGGTTGCCTTGCCATTCATGGGAATCTCTCAACTTCTTCAGGCTACTGATATTTTCTCCAAAGAAGAAGATAGATTCCAATTTTTAGAAGGCCTAGGGACATAGCTCCTAATTGCAAATAATAGTCCACTACTAGTGCAGGGCCTTTTTGTTCTTAGATTCCAAGGTGACTATGTCTTGACTTGCCCGGCCAATCAAACTAGAACAACTCCATCTAACAGTAGACTCTTAAGGGAGCTTTAGTTGTACCGGGTGCAACAAGGCACACTTGTAATCCTAGTGACTCAGGAGGCAGAGCCAGGAGGATGGCAAGTTTGAGGCCAGAGGCAGCCTGTGTAACTTAATGAGGCCCTAGCTCAAGATTTTATAAAAAATGTTTTTAAAGGGGGCCAAGGGTGCAACTCAGTGATAAAGCACTTGCAAAGCATGTGTGAGATACTGGTTTGAACCAGTACTGCAGAGGTGGGGGAAGGCGGGGGGCGGGTGGAGGTTAGTTGTGACCGGAGGACAATTTCAGGTTTTTCTTTCTTGAGATACTCTCAGGAACCAGGAAAAAAGTGCCTAATCCAGAGCTCTCTGTAGGCTGTGGAGAGGTGCTGGATCTCTAAGAGTTTCCAAATAGCAAAATTTCAATATTAGTTATGGAAAGAAAGCATCACATTCCCATTCAAAGTCCAAGGTACAGACTTTCCCCACCAGTGTCATCCCTGTTCTCCTTCCCACTTCTTTTCTCTCCTCTCCCTCATGCCCAGAGGCAGAGGCTGGCTGCCTCCAGCCATCCAGTGCCTGGAAAAACCTTCAGGAAGATATCCTGAGAAGGAGAAGGAAAACAAGTATGTACCTCCCGCCTCCTCATTGGCTAGAATGCTGACAGGCTACAAAAATAATTTTTTAAAAATTCTAAGCAAATATCCTCTTCTCGCCAATTTCTGGACAAGAAGCATCATGTGTCTCTTCCCAAATCCAAATCCAAAATCCCCAAACTGCTAGAATTCTCTGTGAGTCTAAATCTTATTACAGAGGCATTAATTACCCTCTGCCAGGGCTACTTTGTGTTCATTTTGGCATGGTACTGCCCATGACTAAATAGCTTTTTCACTGTTGGCTCTTATAGTTCCTCAAGGCTCAAGTTCTGCTGCCTCTGGGGAAGAAAGTACATACCTGTATAATATGCCCTCTGGAGAGTCTCCAGGCACTTTGTTCCTGTCCCTTGTTTTTACTACTGTAACTTCACCCCTTCATTTACTAGACATAGAAAAACTATTCTGTTTTCCCATATTTAGCAACTTATAGAGCAGAAAAATGAGATGATCCTCAGACATGTCAAAAGCATCTAAACAGCTGGTAAACTCAGTCTTGCAGCCACGTTTCTTTTAGGACATTTTTTAAAAACTGCATATATATATATATATCATTTAAGAAGCACTAGAAAAATCTGCTATCTTAAATTAATTTCTGTTACCATTCAGAAAAAAAACAAAATTAAATTAAGATTCTATCATTTGAATAGTCTCCGCTTCCCTATGGGCCACACCCGTCTTGTGCTTTTTGTTGTTAGGTGCCATTGAGTGGGGACCAACTCATAGTGACCCTATATACAACAGATGAAACACTACCCAACACTGTGCTATGCTCAGCACTATGTCAGTGGGTTTTCAATGGTTGATTGTTTTGGGGATTGTTTTGGGAGTTGGCTGCCAGGTCCTTCTCACATTTTTGCAGTGCTATGGATCAAATTCAGGACTTTAGAGTGCACCAAGCAAGCCCTCTACCAACTGAGCTAAACCCTCGCCCCATATAAGAGAACCTGTAATCCATTACATGTGTAGCAAAGGGAAAATGTTTAGAAACTCCATAGTTGAAATTAACATCCTATGTTGCTTCTTCTGACTCCCTCTTATTTAAAAAATATAAAATGTATTTAAAGAATTAGAAGAATTTAAAATGAAAATGGTACTTATGAAGATAAATCAATAAATAATTTAAATACATAAGTGAAAGAAAAACTGTCTTGGGAAGTATCTGGCTATGCAGAGACATCTGACGAAAAGATGGGTATCTGACAGATACCCTGTGAACTGACCATCAATCTGTATCTGATCCTGCTTTTTGCTAGCATTTCTAAGATGCAGACATAACCAGTGCACAAGGGGGTGGCAAATAAAGCATATGGATTTATATTACCTTTTGAAGAAAGGGAGGGGAAACAGAGGAGATCTTGGAAATGTTTGTAACAGAAAACTAAATGTTTGAATCAACATAGAAGCAAGCAAACAGAATAGCTAACATCACATTGTAGGGATTGAGATGTAGAGAGCTGGCTATTCATTGTGGAGAAATTCTGAAAGCAGTCCAGTGATATTTGTCTCTGGTTCTGCTAAGATGTCAGTGATGAAAAAGCAATATTGTCAGGAATAGTAATATGTCAGGGTGAAAATCAATAGCAGCTACAAGAACATAATAAATTTTTTTAAGAATTATTTGATTTCACCTTTATAGAATTATAACTGTCATCAGAATGACCAGGCAGAGAGCTGGGCATCAAGGCATACACCAATAATCCCAGCACTGAAAAGGCAGAGGTAGGAGGATCATAAGTTCAAGCCCAGCCTGGGATAAATGGCCCCCAGGACAAAAAAATGACCAAGTAGCAACTAGGTGGACATATACTCACACCTGACCAGACAAGAGCTGAATTTGGTGTAGTTTGTGTTTTTTAGCTTAACTCTAATGAAGTGGTCATATCTCTAACTATGGAAAATTGTGGAGCGGCCAGCTTGAATATGATGGAAATCTGACTTCAGGATTGAATTTGCTTCTTCCTAGTCTCATTTTTGAAACTCTTTAACTCTTTTGTGTTACTTCCCTAAGGTGAATGTGGAGCTCAAAGAAATTGTGGTGGTAGAAAGGCAAACACCGGCAAAATTAGTCTAAGGCTATGGAAGTCAAAATGCGGCCTTGGAGAGGTTTCGTGTGGCAGTGAAAGATGCATAAAGCTGCTGACTATTTCTTGAGCTGGTTGTTAGCAATTCAGGCATTCTCATTTTGTGAGTTCTTCAAGCTTACACATATGATCTGCAAACTTTTCCATAGATACTACAGAAATACAATACACATTATACTTCAATTAAACATTTTCACTAAAAAGCCTTTGTATTCTCTCACCAAATTGGCCGTAAATAGCCAACAGATTTAGGGGAGGTCACTTGAATTCTAGTTTCTTTTACAAAATGGAAAGGTAGACCGAATGACTCCAGCCCTGAAGCTTCTTCTCAGTGCCATCATCATTGGCACATGATGAATGCCATTGATATTTCTGCTGTCGGTGACTTGAATAGTAATCAGAACTTGGGCAAAGTTGCCCCAGGCCCTCAAGAAAAGGCAATGAACTGAAGCTTGTGTAAATTTGCCACACAAGGAATAATGTAGAATAACTGGAACTACAGTGTTCGTGTTGATAGCAAAGAAGTAAAATTAAGGTAGCTGTCAGTGTGGGCCCCTACTTTAAAAGCAGATGTTCATCACACAGTTAGTGATATGTACAATTACAATAAATTTAAGAGCCAATGTTTCTCTAATAGTTTCTTCTCAAAATTAGCTCCTGGGAATTATGGTTCTATTAAAACAGGCTGTAAGAACTTCCAGCCAACCCTGCAGTTCAGTGTTTCATTCAGTTCTCTTCCTTTCTTGTTTAATGTAAAGCAAACTTAAAGGTGACCTGTGCAGTGATTGATTGGCATCTAAAGAGAATAAGCATCTCTGTCATCCATGGGAAGTTGCCAATCACATCTCACAATGGATAAGACTAGAGCCTGAGCTAGAGGGTATTTGCTAGGGTGATAGAAGAAATTATTGTGACCCTTCATCTGATAAGAAAATGACCTATACCTATCTCCCTGTCAGCTTTTCCTCCAACTTGAGTCACTTAGAGGACAAAATATGTTTAGTAGGAGGCTGCAGGGAAAATAAGTGATTTTGATAATCTGCTGCACAAACTAGGTAGTCAGCACCTAGATAATAATGGATCCGTGGATAGATAGATCCACAGTTCTTAAAACTTTATGGTCTTTTTCTGAAATCCCTAAAGTCTGCTGGAAACAAGTCACCTGATTCTATTAAGCCACCTGCCTTTATCCCACTGAAAACAATTCTGGTGAAAGCCATGCCAGACATGCTCTCTGATGACAGTTCTTCTGAATCCCAAGAATAATCCTTTGGTATAAACATAGAAGTGTATTATTTAGTCTTCCAGCAAACATGAAGTGAAACAATGAAATGAAGGAAATGTAAATCATGAGCTGCCACATAAGATCCTAATTACCATAATTTGACCCATCCTCCTTCCTACTGCCGGAAAGTCAGCCTTCTGGATGACAGGGAGCCAAAGCAGGAAGATAACAGCCTTCTGTTCTCTCTCCAAGTCCCTTGCCTGTTCCTTTCTTCCTGTGTTCCTTAAATGATGTTCATTAAGACAGTGATTCTTCCAACTGTTTGTAAGCCTAAATTGTGTTAGTGAAAGCTCTCCATGCCTTAATAAAATAAGCTAGAGGAAAGGAAAAGGAGAAAGACAAAAAAAAAAAAAATAGTAGACACATGCTGTCTTTTTTTCCCCCCAAAGCAACTGTCAATCTCAGAATATTTTCATAGAACCTGCCAGAAATATCTCTGGAATCATCCCTGTTGGATACAAGGACAGTAAATCTAAAAGGTCCAAGTCTTCTGTGGTGTGATTTAGAAGGTATAAATAATTCAGGAAAGGCCAACTCAAACTCTACCTGTCTGGTCACATCAGTAACATGACTCCCTCTACCCACACACAGCTCCGAGAATAATTCTTTTTTCCTAGATTACTCATAGCTTTGCCTTGTTCCTGACTTCCCCTAAAATAATTGATGTAAATTAACTTGGCATAGCTTTTTACATTTATGGTGATAAATGAGCCACACTGGGAGACATACAAAATGTGTTAACTTCATGCCTATTAGAATGCACCTAAAATATGCCCATTAAAATCTAGATCTTAAAAGCACACCCCCGCCCACATTAGTGCCAGGACTTCTGTCTTTTGCTATAACAAGAGCCACAGAAATTGGCCATCCTGTCACCCTTCAGTTCATGTATGGGATGTGATGGGTAGTTTCAATGGCAGCTTTCAATCAGCTTGCTAAGGCTTCAAGACTGCAGCCCTAAATTAGGACTCAAGCAAGCAGGTCATTAAATCAGAAAGCTCATAGCTCAGTGACAGTATATGCAGCCAGCACTGAGGACGGTCTGCTCCATTGACCTTTTGTATTTTATAGCACTTGACTGCTTTAGTTTTTACTGGTATGTAGACAAGATACAGGTTAGGAAGACAAAGGACATGTATTCAAGAAGCAAAAATATCCTTGAGAACCCAGTCTCCTTGTTAGCATTGGGGTGGAGGCCGCCAATCAAGGAAGATCAGGAGTGTTCCAAGTCATTGGAGGAAACTGACTGAGAATAAGTGATTATCAGATTATATTGCTTGTCACGAAATTAGTTGGCAAAAGGAGGAACTCATATGATACCAAGCCTTTGAGGTAAATCCATATTTTATTTCCAAGTGAACTGTGGCAAGAAGAAAAGGCAGCCAATAAATATAAAACATGAGGCCAAGGTGGAAGCAGAGGCTACAGGATAAGAAGAAAGGACATGACAGGAAAACTAGTTATAAAGTCATTTCAGTATGGATGCTTTGGGGTGCCAGTAACAGAAAACCCAGTTCAAAGTGATTGAAACAATAAGGACATTTTTTGACTAGAACTGACAGTCCAAAGGTAGGCAGTTGTAGGTTTGGCTGATCTAGCAGCAAAATCATTTCATGAAGAACCTGGGTTTTTTCTCTCTCACTCTTGCTCTTCCTCTCCCTCTCCTGCTCTCTCTTCCTTTCCCTTTCCCTCTCCCTCTCTCTCTTGCTCTCTCTCCTCTACCATCCATGGTGTCAGCTCCATCCTATGACAAGTTCTCCTCTTGGTCAGAAAATGGCTGCCAGTAGCAGTTAAGTTCCTATCACTCTCACTTGCATCCAGGGAATAAAAGAGAGTTTCTCCTAGGAGATGTCCTAAGAGAATGAGTAAGAACTTTCCTAAAAGACTCTGCAAACCTCTCATACATGCCATTGGCCCAGATTTTAGCCCACCTCCCTTCAAAACCCAATCACAGCCAAAATAAGATTATTCCTATCAATTTAAATGCATCAGAGTCCATTCCTGGAACAGGAGATGGAATGAGCTTTGCCTAAATTAATGGGCAGCATGTGGAGAAATATAAATTGATCAAAGTCAGAAATCTGGGAAGAAGAAACAGGGGATACATACTGTATGGGCAACTGTGATATTCATTAATACTGTCCAGCAACCATTTCTAGCTTCCCACCATCCTGACACATGATGGGATGGTACTTTCTGGCTCTGTGAGACTTGTTGCAGCCTCTGAGTTGTGAGCATAAATGAGACATACTACCACCAGGCCTGAAACTTTAATGATCAAAGTGAGGTCTCCAGAGTTATCTTTAATTCTTTCTAGATTAGTGTTCAACATGGTAGCTCTTCCTTCAGTTTACGTCCCTGAATGAGGAAGCATGGAAAAAGTCCCTAACCAACTAGTGATGGAGAGGAGCAAGAAACGAACTTTTGTTTTTAAAATCCACATAAATCCAGGTGTGGTGATGCATGCCTGTAATCCCAACACTCTCTAGCCTAGGCAGGAAGTTAGAGAGTTCAAGGCCAGCCTAGGCTACATAGTGAGACTCTATTTCAAGAAAAAGAAAAGAAAAAGAGCCGGGCGCAGTGGTGCACACCTGTAATCCCAGCGACTCAGGAGGCAGAGGCAGGAGGGTCACAAGTTCAAGACCAGAGGCAGTCTGAGTAATTTAGTGGGACCCTGTCTCAAAAAGTAAAAAAAAAAAAAAAAAAAAAAAAAAAAAAAAAAAAAAAAAAAAAAAAAAAAAAAATGGCAGTCCAGCTCAGTGGTACAGCACTTGGAAAGCATGCAAGCGCGAGGCCCTGTGTTCAACCCCTAGTACCACAAAAAAACAAAAAAAGAAAAGAAAGAAAGAAAGAAAAGAAAAGAAAAGAAAAGAAAAGAAAAAGGGAAAAAGCAATCCACCTGAGTTTTGTTTTGTTTTGTTTTTTTACTTCCACATATCTTAATCTATCTTTGATTCAACCATGGACAACATCCATAGCAGAAGCTGATGTCAGCTGCTTGTTCTCAGTGAAGAGGTACAAGGGGTGAATACTAGCATCACATACTTTATGATCATAGTTAACCACAGAGGTCATACCCCAGGCAAGTATTTACTAGAACTAGAAAAAAGCAAAGGTTTCCTGAAAGTTCCCTCCTATAAACAGAACCACCACTTATACTTTTCCTTGAGAGAAACAAAAGAAAAAGATTCTTTCTAATTTGTCTTCTTTAAATAATTTAATAGTATGAAGAACATAGACACATATTTGGTATATAAGAAGTAAAAGGGAATATATTCCTATTACTTTTTTAATTTAATTACTCAAGAAATTTAGAAAAGGGGGCTACCCAGTTCAAGAAAATCTGAATTTATGTAAACAATTATTTAAGATCAGAAATGCATCCATGAAAAAAAAACTCAAAAGTCGGACACAAAAATTTTTAAGCATCATATGTGTTAAAATGGGGCTGGGATTTAGCTCAGTTGGTAGAGCGCTGCACTATAGTCTCTGAGGTCCCGAGTTCAATTCCCAGCACTGCAAAAAATGGGAGAAGGACCTGGCAATCCACTCCCAAGGCAATCCCGAAAGAGTCAGCCATTGAAAACCCTATGAGGGTCGCTATGAGTCGGGTACAGACTCAATGGCACCTAACAACAACAAGAACAAATGTGTTAAAATATATTTTAGTTTTTGAAATGCCTTTTTTTCTTTGAGACAGAGTCTCACTATGTTGCCTAGGCTGGCCTCAAACTCGCAATACTCTTGCCTCAGCTTCCCAAGTGCTGTGATTACAGGCATGTGCCACCATTTCTGGCTTTGAAATACTTTTAAAATGTGAAAGTTATCACTAATATAAGTATATAACTGCACATATGAAATGTTCGTTGCTCTGATGTATAGCCTACAAAAAAATTTTTAATTGGTACTATTTTACCTTGCTATTAATTGCCCTTTTTTCTAAAATGATAGCATTCTAAAGTATGTAAACAAATACAATATAATATAAATTATCCTAATACCAACAAAGACAAATGGACTTTTTATTTTTGAAAGCCTAGTTCTCCAAGGAAAGTAAAATAGAAAAATCTTCAGAATTTTTAGAGAATAACAACTATAATACCTCCTCCATGTATTCATCCATATCTTATTTTTTTTTAAATCTTTAAAAGTCAAATTTATCTTTCCTTCTGCTTTTCTAGGTTGGCTCTGACCTGTTTATATTGCAAAGTTTTACGACCTACCTCAAGAGGAATTAATTGTGTGACATTACTTGGTATAACCTAAGAATAATTTAGAAGGTTTTTCCCTCCCCAGGAGTAATAATTTAAGATTCAGTGGGTTTTTCTCCTATAGGTAATTTTTACTAATGCATTCAAAAACATCCTGTCTGGTGGTTGAGTGCTTCCAGAGCAGAATACCTGGGTAATTTTGATTAGGTCATAATCTTCAAAACATGTTTTGATTACCTAGTGACAAGATGCTCAATTTTCAGATTTTTTTCCTGCCCTGTTTTCCAATGCAATCATAATTTCCTACTTGAGTGCTATTTTTATTATGCTCCTTTCGGAGATGAAAATACAAAGGCACAGAAATTGTTATTAGGATGTGTGCTGGCTTGTGTAAAAGGACTAGTCTAGGAGTCAGAAGACCTGGGCTCTGGGTTCTGGTCTTGGCACATGGATGCCCATGCCAGTAAAATTCAGATGGTTCTGGAGTCTGACACTCACAGATGGGAATAGTGTGTGGCACATTTACATCCGGACACACATGTGCCTCACCTCAGGAACAGATTCTCTTTGCTTTGATAAATGACCTTCATGGGTCTGTTCAACATGGGAGGTAAGGAACCAGCATTGCCCATGCCCTGCCCAGTCTTCTCTGGACCCAGGGCTCCATCCACCTCCTGGCACAGTATGGAAGGGAGGACTCTTCCAGAATCACCCTGGGCATTGGTAATCCTGTCTCTGCCCACACTGCAGGAGCTGGGAGCAAAGACCCTGTGACAAAGGAACCTGCTGGACAGGGGAGTGGTGGGCTTCTGTCCTAATGAATTCCATCATGTTGTTGCTTCCCACACACTGTCCCCTGAAGCACCTCATTTTCCTTTTGCTTTTACCTTGGTTAATGCCCTTCATAAGTTTGCCTTCCCACAACTTCATCCTGCTGTCATTGCTCAGGCATGTGCTCAGCTATCATGATCTCTGGGAGTTGTTTTCCATCTTCCCTCTGGGCAATGAAGCAGCAGCCTTCCTCCTTCTGATGCAAGGCCATCCAGCGCTGGAGGCTTTTGTTTTGCTCCTCCAGATGACCTTCCTTTTTGCAAGTGCACAGTGCCAGGGCTAGGCTTTGTCCTTTTGTGCTGTTATATAAGCTGAAACTTAAAACAGTGAAAGGGCAAATCATGGAAGTATTTGCTGTCTCTAAATCAAAGATAGCCTTAAACCTAAGGCTGATGTTGCCTTCCCTTTGAAAATCTACCACATCAACAACTGAGTTTACCTCTCAGTTTGTTTAGTATTTTTCCCTCTTGTTTGAAAGACAAAACGAACTTTCTGGGCTTCTGTTTAAGTAAGGTTTGGTGAGCTATCCAGGAAGCCTCAAGCTCTGCAGGATTTGTGGCTTAGGCTTCATTCCTGAGAGATGAGGAGATCCCTGTGTTGGCCTCCTACCTCTCCAGTCACTCCTGCCCAGCGTTCTCCCAGCTCCTCTTCCCCTGACCTCTCCTCCCCTCTCTCTTCTTCCTATGTACCCACCTCAAACCTACCCAATCCTGTCGTTTAACCACATACAACCAGCAATTGTGGGCATGTTATTGTTGTTAGGTGCCATCAAGCCAGTATCCAACTCATAGCGACCCTATGCACAACAGGCAAAACACTATTGTCATGCTTCTCTGCTATTCAGAGGGTTTTCGATGGCTGTTTTGGGGGAGTGGGTTGCCAGGCCCTTCTCCCAAGCCTACAGCACCTGGAGTTCCCAGGTGGTCTCCCATCCAAGTACTAACCAGGCCTGACCCTGCTTAGCTTCCGAGATCTGACAGGGTCAGATGCCACAGTGGTACAGCTGCAGACAATTCTGGCCATAGCCAGTCTTTACCTCCAAACCTTACTTCCTACTGCCAAATGCAGAATGTCTTAGAATACAGTTTGTTGTTGTTGTTGTTCTTGTTGTTGTTGTTGTTGTTCTTGTTGTTGGGTGCTGTTGAGTCATGTCCAACTCATAGTGACCCTACGTACAAGAGAATAGAACAGTCCCCGATACTATGCTATGCCTGGCACTATATCCATGCTTCTCTGCTATTCATTGAGTTTTCAATGACGGATTGTTTCCAGAGTGGATTGCCAAGTCCTTAGAATAGAATAGTCCCCCTTACCTGTGGTTTCCCTTACTGGGGTTTCAGTTACCCATGGTCAACTGAAATCCAAAAATATTATGTGGAAAATTCCAAAAATAAATAATTCATAAGTTTTGAATTGTGCACCTTTCTGAGTAATGTGATGAAATCTCACCCCACCCTACTTCAGTCTGCCTAGGACATGAATCATCCCTTTGTCCAGAAAAGTTCACATGTACTGTGTCTCTACCTGTCACTTAGCCACTTAATAGCCTTCTTGGTTATCAGATCAACTGTCATGGTATCTTACTGCTTGTATTCAAGTAAGCTTTATTATTCTTAATAATGGCCCCAAAGTGCAAGAGTATTGATGCTGACAATTTGGGTATGCCAAGTAGAAGCTGTAATGTGCTTCCTTTCTGTGAAAAAGTGGAAGTTCTCAGCAAGGAAGAAAAAAATCAAATGGTAAAGTTGCTAAGACCTATGGTAAGAATAAATCTTCTATGTGAAATTGTACAGAAGGAAAACATAATTCATGATGGTTTTGCCATCACACTTTAAACTGCAAAAGTTACAATTATGGTATTGTGCTAAGTGTTTGGTTAAGATGGAAAAGCATTAAATTATAGGGTTCTATACAATCCATGGTTTCAGGCATCCACTGGAATTCTTGGAATGTACCCTCATAGGTGAGGGAGGACCTTTATGCTTTAGATACTTCAAAGTCAATCTGTCTAAACTGAACTAATTGTCTGTTTACTTCCCTACCCAAACCTTTGCCTCCTTCTATCATCATCTACCTGCTACCCAAACACCTCTGAGTATTTCTTAGTGATCTAGTTCCCTTCCTTGGTAGGTAGAGACAGTATTGGAGGGAGGGGCAGGAGAAAGGGACAGGAATTAAGACAGTGGAGTTCCAATGTACACCTTCAACTCTAGAGCCAAAACCAGGGAGGGAACAGGAGGCAGGGTGC
This sequence comes from Pedetes capensis, assembly GCA_007922755.1. Taxonomy (NCBI): domain Eukaryota; kingdom Metazoa; phylum Chordata; class Mammalia; order Rodentia; family Pedetidae; genus Pedetes; species Pedetes capensis. The sequence continues at coordinate 12,507 of VMDO01034608.1, forward strand.
AATAGAAGATCCAGATATGTTCTGGGGGCCCCCAACGCGGACAGGGCCTCGGCTCAGCTTCTCTTTATGAAGCTGTCAGCTTCTGGAAATATCTATTCTATCTGGCACTTGACCCACAGACTAGAAATAGGTGAGGGAAGTGACCAGATAGATGCCTAAGGATGTTTCCAGCTTCACAATGGCTATGGAGACATGCAGTGGTCCCAGAAGATCTTGTTTATCTCAGAGGTGATCAGAGAGATTGTGAGAACACCAGTGGTCCCAAAGAGCCTTGGGAACCTGAGACAAAGGAGTAGATTGAAGAATGTGGCCGAAATGATGAGTGTAAACAGAGGGTAACCTCAAAGGCAAAAATAACTGGACACAGTGAAGGGACACAGCACAAACACCCAGGCCTAGGTCAACCCAGCCCAGCCAGGGCCCAACAATGAAGACCAGCCAAGATCCAGAACAGCCCCTCCTTATCACCATGAGGACAGATAAGGTTCCCTCTACACTCACACAGGGTGAGGTCAGTGGGCAATGGAAAGTTCCTAAAAGCCCACATATAACCAGAAAAAATGGAGTTAAGATGAAAGGAATTATTTTAATTTGGAGCCAGGCATGGTGGAGCACAACTGTAGTCCTAGTGGCTTAGGAGATGGAAGCAGGAGGATCACAAGTTTTGAGGCCAGAGGCAGCCTATATAACTAAGCAAGACCCTGTCTCAGTGTAAAAAATAAAAAATAAAAATGAGCTGGGGCTGCAGCCCAGTGGTACAGCTTTTGCAAAATATGCTTAAGGCCCTAGTTTCAACCTCTAAGTACAATAAATAAATAAATAAATAGATCTAATTTGGAAAGAGACAGATTTCTCTAGCTCACACTAAGGTTTTTCTTTAGTTAATGTTTTCTCTTCCTTACCATTGAGTTGGGATATAGCAAAGATAATTAAATACTAAACAACAAAAAGTACTTTTTTCACAAGGTGAGTGGTAATAGAATGTTTTGACACTTCTATACAAAAGAAAAAATCATTGCTAACTTAAAGAGATGATGGCAGAAGCCATAAGGACTCTACCCTCATGAATGGAATGAGTACTCTCTTATAAAAGGTTGAAGGGAGATACTCTCCCCTTTTACCATAGAAGGACACAGAGAAGTTACCATCTATGAGGAACAGGTGCTCACCAAACATTTGATCTTCCAGTGCTTTGATCCTGAACATCCCAGACTCTGGGACTGTAAGAAATAAACTTCTGTTGTTCATTAATTACTCAGTCTAAAACACTTTGTTATAGTAGCCTCTATGGACCAAACCAGCCCTCTGTAAGAGTAGACCAGCCTATAGACTGTATTGCTGAACTATCTTGCATCTATGTTCAAGACTTTCCATCCCCAATGCCAATGCCAAGATTCATTCTGGTCATCTCTTCCCTGGACAGTATAACCCTGAGTGGTATTCTACCCTTTGTCTACTCTCTAATACATCTTCTTTCATCTTTCTGGATCTTTCTAAAATATGTTGCTACCCAGATTTAAAGTCTGGGATGACTTCCTGTGCATAAAAGATTAGGTTCAAACTCCAAAGTTTGTCCTATAAGTCTCTTCTAATCAAGTCTCACTATAGCCTACTTCTCCTCTGCCCTTGCTCACACACTATACATTCAAGTTCTAGTAACTATTTACCATTTCTATCATGGGCCAAGTACTTTTGTTCTACTAATCTTTGCACTTACTTGCCTTCAAGATCCACATCAAATATACCACTTCAGTGACATCTTCTGTAACTCCCTTCATTTCTCAAGTCAAATTCATTACCAATTGTTTTTGCTCTCTTCACACCATATACAAACCTATGACCACCAGAAAGCTACCAGTACAGTTTCAAATATTCTATTCCATTCACAAATTAGAGAGGAAAATATTTATGAACTATATTCCTCAACTAATGGTTCCAGCCAATAGCTGTGTGTTCTAACATCATTATTCACTTTTTAAATATTTTATCATGGTCTCCAGATTGCATAAATAACCCTACACTAGAATTAAATTCCTAAAGGCAAAGATCATGTGCATATTTCTCTTTACAGCCAAACTTTTCTATCCTGCTCACTCCTTCCACTCTCAATTAAGTAGGGGGAACATCTGACCAATTACCAAATTAGAAACATACACCCCTTACCCATGGATAGATCTACTCCCACATCAGGGCAAAGGGTTAGCCCACCCCTCTTGGTAAGTGCCTTTATGCAGTACATAAACTACCCATGCAATAACCATGAAGTATTTTTCAACATGATAAGTTACTGTTAGGTTTAGATATAGAAACTTACTTTAAAATATTTGCAGCATCACTGACAAAAATATTTAGCAGTATTTTATAGAGCACTCAGAACAGGTACGCAGTATGTTTGTTAAATAAAAACAGCATTATATTTGAAATTGTGTTGCAATTCCTTTAATGAATGCAATGTAACCATTATCTCTTGTGTTGTCTCTGACAATAAGTGAACTATATTCTAAGAGTAGGTTTTAAGTACTAATTAACTGTGTCATAAAAATAACAACAGTTGAAGGGAGGGGGAGGGAGGTAATGTGAGGGTAATGGGGAGGTGAACATGAGCCATGTACATTGAAATACACGTATGGAAACATCATAATGAGACCCATTAAGTTTTACATTAAATATTACCAGTAAAATAAGATTACTGGGAAAAAATAACAGCTTGAGCACTGGTGTCTTATTAAACTACATGTCTTGTTTCTTGCTAATGACTGTAACACTGAACCAGTTGGTATGTGCTCCTATACCTTACACAATCTGTTCACACATTCAGCCTTCAAGCTAACAAAATGCACAGCAAAGTCAACAAAATACTGCTGCAGCCAGGCATGGTGGTGCACGCCTCTAATCCTAGAGACTTGGGAAGTGGAGACAGGAGATTCATAAGTTCCTGCATAACTTGTTGTTGTTGTTAGGTGCCGTCGAGTCGAGTCCGACTCATAGCGACCCTATGTACAGCAGATCGAAACACTTGCCGATTCTGTGCCAGGCAAACAATCTCATTTATGTTTAAGCCCATTGTTGCAGACACTGTGTCAATCCATCTGGTGGAGGGTTTTCCTCTTTTGCGTTGACCTGTCACTCTTCCAAACATGATGTCCTTCTCCAGGGATTGTTCTCTCCTGACTACATGTCCGAAATATGTAAGGCGCAGTCTGGCCATTTTTGCTTCCAAGGAGCACTCTGGTTGTACTTCTTCTAGGACAGATCTGTTGGTTCTTTTGGCAGTCCATGGTATATTCAATAGATGTCTCCAGCACCACAATTCAAAAGCTTCAATTCTTTTTCTGTCTCTCTTGTTCAATGTCCAGCTTTCACAACCATATGATGCCACTGAAAATACCATGCCATGAGTCAGACGCACCTTTGTCTTCAATGTGACATCTTTGCTTTTCAATACTCTGTTGTTGTTGTTGTTAGGTGCCGTTGAGTCGGTATCCGACTCATAGCGACCCTCATAGGGTTTTCAATGGCTAACTGTTTCGGGATTGCCTTGGGAGTGGATTGCCAGGTCCTTCTCCCATTTGTGTGGTGCTGGGAATTGAACTCGGGACCTCAGAGACTGCAGCGCATCGCTCTACCAACTGAGCCAAATCCCAGCCCTTTCAATACTCTAAAGAGATCTTTTGCCACAGCTTTTCCTAGAGCAATGCGTCTTTGGATTTCTTGACTGCTGCTTCCACGGGTGTTGTTTATAGAGCCAAGCAAAGTAAAATCCTGGACAAACTCAATCTTTTCTCCATTTAATGTGAAGTTGCGTGCTGACCCAGTCGTAAGGATTTTTGTTTTGTTGATGTTTAGTCATAGCCCATATTGAAGGCTATGATCTTTGATCTTCATCAGTAAATGTTTTAAATCCTCTTCATTTTCAGCAAGCAAAGTGGTGTCATCTGCATAACGCAGGTTGTTAATGAGTCTTCCTCCAATCTTGATGCCACGTTCTTCCTCAAAAGTCCAGCTTCTCGGATTATTTGCTCAGCGTATAAATTGAAGAGATAGGGTGAAAGTTTACAGCCCTGACGCACACCTTTCTCAACTTTAAACCACTCAGTGTTTCCTTGTTCTATTCGAACAACTGCCTCCTGGTTCATGTACAGATTTCTCATGAGCACAATTAGGTGTTCTGGTATTCCCATTTTCCGAAGTGTTATCCATAATTTGTTGTGATCCACACAATCAAATGCTTTTGCATAGTCAATAAAACATAG
>VMDO01034609.1:0-10394 GCA_007922755.1 Pedetes capensis
TCAAATTCAAAAGTCATTATAGTCTAGAGCTACAAAGGAAGGTTTTGTTCAAGACATAGAAAGGGGAAATATTGAAGACTACAGGGCCAAGACCTCATCCTCACTGAAGTGTTGTGTTTGACATCTGACTTTCTACTCCATGCTCCTTTCATCTCTCTCTTCTCAAAACATTTCCCCTACTGTTGCCCTTTTTCTACCATGCAGGAAAGTGACCTAATAAAGTAATCAAAAATAAATGCTTGAAAGAATCACCCTTTTATGTTGGCTATGATTTCAATAGATATTTATGCTTCCAGGTTTAAAATTTTTAAGAGATATTTCATCAGCCAAGAGAAGAAGCACATCTGCTACATTTATTTGGAGATGTTGCTAACATGTGATGGTGATGACTTGCTAATAATTTATAGCTTATGCTATCCAAGGATTTATTCCAAGTGAAGAGATTTCTCTCTCTTCTACAAGATGTATAGCTCTCTATCAACTGTCTAAAAAGGTAAGTTAAAATGGTGTTAGCAAAAGTTGACTTTTAAAAATACCAATAATGTTTATTTCAAAAAGTACACATTCTCCTTCCTTTTCTTTCTTTTTTCTCTTTCTCTCTCTCTCTATTTTCTTTTCTTTTTCTGCAGTATTGTGGAGTTGAGCCCAGGGCCTCACACATGCTTTTTTGCAGGTGCTTAACCACTGAGTTGCACCCCGAGCTCATTTTTGCTTGCTTTATTTTGAGACAGAGTTTCACTAAGTTATGTAGGCTGCCTCTGGCCTCCAACTTGTGATCCTTCAGTCTCCTCTTCCTGAGTTGCTGAGATTACAGGCCTGAGTCACTGCGTCTGACTTCTTACTAAGCTTTTATGATGTATGTTTGTCCTTAATCTTACTGTTATATTTTACTAGATTATTTACTTTCTGGTCAACTCATCCAAAAATGTCAAGCTAATATGGTATAAAAAACTTTCTCACATGGTTATGTCTGATGTTAACATTAGGGGAAGCTAGGTGAAGAATATTTGGGAACCCTCTGTACTCTTTGCAACTTTTCTGTATATCTAAAAATATTTCAAGTCCCCTCATACTGTATCTTAACCAATTGAGCAATGTTACATTCTCCACTTATTTTCAGAAGCTGAACCACCAATAATATAACCCTCTTGTTCATGCAGAATATGATTGTTGTTCATGTTGTTGTTACTGCTATTTTTAAGCTTCCTTAGGCAAATTTCATTTGTCAGTGTTTTGACATTAGATCGAATTTTCTATCTGTGACTTATCACTTTCTTTTCTCTCTCTTCTTTTCTTAGACAAAAGGCATGAGTCAAAGATTATGGTGAAATTGCTGCACTTTTTATGTCAAAAATATGTATATTTCTGTGAGCTTCTTTTATTTCAATAAGAAGAGAAAAATGGTTGCTCCTGGTAATAACAGAGAGCAGGTGATGGCTTGCACAGTAGCAAGAATGTAGCTGCTACTCGACATAGGTGTGCAGTGTTTCTTGTCTCTTCCACAGCACGTTCAAACTGAATTATTTCTGCAATTAGATATAAATTGTTTTATTAGACTGGTTCTACAGAACTGATTTCTTCAATTCATTTTATTGCTAGAAAAATTTAGGCATTAAACATACAGTACTCAAATAATTTAGGTGTAAGTACAAATTAATTCCAGCATATGCTTTCCAATCATGTTTCCATTTTTAAATAGAACTATGGAGAATAAAATTTAGCATAAATGGGTGAATGTCAGGTCTCATTTGCATGGTATCTAAGAGTGGGTAATAGATTAGAAGTATTCCTATCCCTTTTACATATACAATATCAAGTACTAATAGTGTAAAATAAAAACCTGGCTCTAATACCAAAACAAACCTGGAATTGATCATTTCTTCTTCTTTTTTCTCCTGTGGCATAGTCTTCTTGTTAATCACATGCATGATTCATTAAGGAGATAGATCATTTTAATATTCTTTGTGAATATTATACAATGTGCCCCTGGGACACATCAATATATATGGGATTCTCTTTTATGAAGCTACATCTTGTACTGGCAATTTAAGGGCAGTTTATTGTCAGAATCTCTTTTCCTTTTGAGGTGAAAGGCTCAAACAACCCTTCCTACGTAGTCTTTCCTTGGGGAAGCTCCCCAGCGACATATCCACAAGAAGAGATGGTATTTCTCACTGCCTCTGGGCAGCTATCAGCCATATTGTTGTGCAGAGCAAAGGTGTTTCTATAAGGCTGTTCTTCATCAAGTTCTCTGATGTGGGAATTCCTTCAATAGCTTCTTTAAGATTTGGCTTCCTTAAGATTTCTCTTCAACTTGATTTGCAACCATGGTCTAGGTTTGTGGTTTTATTCTACCAGTTTTTGGAATGTAGACTGCATTGGCTCTGTCAAAGAGACACAGATGACTTCTCTGAGATCTCTCATCTCTTCTTTCCTTTCTCTTTAAGAAGTTACTTTATTTTTAATTGACAGATAAAATTGCATGCGTTCATTGTGTCCAACATAATGGTATGTGTTGTCACAAAATAACTATGTGAGGTAATGTATATGTTAATTTGCTGGATTTAGTTATTGCAATATATATATATATATATTCCTATTTCCTTCTTTGATGGGTCAAACTTATTAGATGGTTAATAGAAGAGTGATTATGTTCTTAAGCCTTAAATCTGTCATGGCACTGGGAAACTTATTGAGGCTTACTTTTGTCATATATAAAGATAATAATTCTTACCTCAGAGATTTTCATGAAATTTAACATAATTATGCACACATATACATACGCACACATATATATCTCCCACATGGCAAGTGCTCTGTAGTCTTGAATTTTATTATCCCTCAGAAAAGCTCTCACATTTTAAAGCTGCTCCAAGAAATGGAGGTAGTGGTGGCTCCTCTTCGTCCCTTGAGAAGACAGTCCCAAGCAATATCCCTGAGGAGTCACTGAGTCCCACTCACTATGTGGCATATTTCTGCCCAGATAACTCACTTTTAAGCAATAAATGCTTAGTGGCTTACGGGACAAGACTGATGGTACGAGACAGTGTTTTTCCAAAGCTGATACTTCATCTGATGTATCCTAAAACCTAGTCCTGCCATGACCCAAGAAAGCCCACTAAGCAGACAGCAGTAGTTGCCACTTCCTCTGCAGTGTTGAGCTTGTTGCCAGAGGAATTTAGCAACAATCCTAATTCCATCTCCAATGATTCCCCTTAGGCTAGGGGTCACAATATTCAAACTGAATTTTGGATATTCTCTATTCACTCAAGGCTAAAGTACAACCTAAGCCTAATAATGATGCTAGTTTGTTTCTGCATAAAGACATCTTCTATTGTGCATTGTTTAGTCTACCATACAGTTTTACCCAATCCAGTATGCCCTTCCTTTCATTGTTTCTTACTATAATCCTATTGACCTTTCTAACGGTAGCTTTAAATCCATCTGCTCCCCTCAGCCCAATGTAATGTATTCCTTTACTGAATTGCTGTTGGTATAAGCGTGCATTAGTTAGTGATTGTCATCATCTTCTCAAAAAGCCATTTAAAAATTTTCACTGTTGTTTAATGCATCTAGCTTATTTTTCTCAAAAAAGATGGTGAACCCTTTGAGAGGATGCGTTATGCTTTTTTGGTGTCTCTGCCATGATGCCTAGAGCAAATATCTGAGCAGACATGATATATTCATTTGCATAATGGCTTCTTCAAAAGCCTGTAAACCTTCAACTCTTAAAAATTTCTGCTACTGGAGAAGGTCAAGTGGATATGAATAATCCAACATTTGAATTATTCAAACATCATTTATATTGAATTTTGGAAGATATTAGTGGCAGTTGTATTTTCCCTAATAAATGATTTATAAAAACAATGGTGACATCAATATACACTAAGACTTTATACTTTTCATAGCTCAGCTCAAGCTAATAATGATTCATCTATGTTTTCTGAGTATCTGAAACAGAAGACAGGAATATGAGGCCCAGTGAAGGGTTCATTACAAGAAAGGTCTAGAGATTCCAGATTGTGATCATCTACATGGTACCCACAATCTCATCAGTCTTTATACCAACAAGTTTGTCACATTTCGCTTGTGTTTCTCACTGGCATCAATTGGCAAGTGACTAAGAGTGGCACGAAGTCTATATGCATGTTCTGGCTCTCCCATTTTCTATTCTGATCATGGACAAGTTACCTCTTTATACTGAGGGTCTGCCTGAGAAAAATGAGGATAATCATAGCACATACTTCATAGGGTTATTTGTATGAAAGCCAAACAACATGCAAAATGCTTAGCACACTATTTGACACATAGTAAATTCTCAAACGTTAGAGAATGAGCAAGTACAAGTAAATAAGAGAGGAAATGTTTCCAGAGGTTTTATTATTTTCTTTATTTTTCTCCTAGAAGCCAAAGTAACCAGAGACAGAAATGGCCAAGTGTAAGGGGAACTCAAACCATGTTCTACTGTGAGAGCATGAGGGGAAATTAAACCAACACAAAACAAGGGCAAGAGAAACTCATAAATGGGTTCAAAATACCCAAGGGTAAGCTATTCACTGCTACAAGAAGGGTGCTGTTAGATATTGGAGGGTACACAGAAAAATGTGGAGTTGCTCAATCAACAGTGAATATTTAGTTTCCTGAGGCTTCCAAAGGATGGACTGTATGCTTGCTTAAATCAGTTTATAGAACAGCTGATATCTTTAACCTTCTGCTATGAGCTTGGTCCCAGTGACCCAAAAGAATGTTGAACAGCTCAAAAGTTTGGGTGGGGAGGTAGAACACAGGCATAAATGGAATTATTTGCAACTCTGGGTAGGAGGAATATAAATAAAAAAGAAAGCAAGAATTCGAGCTATGATTTGAAAAGTGTCAAATCAGGGTGACAGAGAAGAAGCTGCCTGGTGAAGGGGTGATTTGATCTGGGCATTGAAACTTAAGTAGGAGGTTAACTTAAGCATGCCATAGCACTGTGTTGAGCTCAGTTAGTAGAGTATTGTACCACACTCTCTGAGGACCAGAGTTCAATCCCCACCATTGCAAAAATGGGAGAAGGACAAGGCAGCCCACTCCTAAAGCAATCCTGAAACAATCAGCCATTGAAAACCCTATGAGAGTTGCTATGAGTCAGACCCGACTCAAAGGCACCTAACAACAACAACATAGCACTGTGTTATAATAGAAAGACATTAGATCTTGCCTCAAATAGGCCTATGATAAAAACCAGTTCCATCACTCATTAGCTGCATTTCCTGAATAATATTTTCAAGATTCTTATAGCTGTATTGGTTGAGCACCCATTACTGTGTTTGCTGTATAAACTCCAAAATAGCCACTGTTGGTTACAATGGTCTCAGAGTATTTCTTTTTGTGGTACTTGGGAGTAGAATCCAGAGCAAGAGCTCTACTATAATTTTAATCTTTTATCTTGAGACAAGATTTCACTAAATTCCATAGGCTGCCTCTGGCCTTGAACCTGTGATCCTCCTGTCTCTGTCTCTACTTGCTGGGATTACAGGCATATGCCACTACACCTGCGTCAGAGTATTTTTTTATGATGATGCAGTCTTGAGCACTGGCAAGCACGGCTGCTTCACATTTCTTCTCCATCACTGTGAGTTGCAGTGGTAAATCTTTGTGAGGCTTTCTGTGCTCGTGTCCCTGGAAATACTGCAGAGAAAGGACATGGGCTCAATTCACAGTATGCACAGGCCATGGCAGATGCACTTAAATAGGCTTACACCAAAGCTACCACAAACTTTAAGGACAGCCAGGGTCAATATAAGTGCTGATCTATGTGAAAGTATAAAAGTAGGGTACTTTGCCTTCATCTTTCTCTCTCTTCCTTTCCTTCAATCCCTTCCCTCCTTCCTTTGCTGCAAGGTTCAGTATGGACCTCAAGCTGCTTTGCCATCAGTACCCAGATACCAGTAGGGCCAGCCATGGCAACATATCCGTGAAGCAACTTTTACATACGTGATATTTACTAAAATGGAATAAAATGCTAGAACACCGAATGTTGTTGTTGGGTACCATCAAGTCAGATCTGACTCATAGTGACCCCATGTACAACAGAATGAAGCACTACCCAACACTGTGCCATACACATGATCTTTTGATGTTTGAACCCATTGTTGCAGACACTGTGTTTCTTTTCATTTTGAGTCATGCCACATCAGCAAAAGGAGGTCCCAAGGACTTTACTCCATTCTCATCATTAAGGTTGATTCTACTTTGAGGAGACAACTCTTCCCCAGTTGTTTCTTGAATGCCTTCCCACCTGAAGAGCTCATTTTCTGGCACTATATTTGACAGTGCCTCTCTCCTCTTCATGAGGTTTTCAATGGCTAATTGTTTTTGGTATGGGAGAAGGACATGGCAATCCTGAAATAGTCAGCCATTGAAAATCCTATGAGGGTCGCTATGAGTCAGACATGACTTGATAGCACCTAACAACAACAACTGTTTTGGGATTGGGTTGTCAGATCCTTCTCCCTAGTCTGTTTTAGTCTGAAAGCTCAGCTGAAAACTGTCTACCATGGATGGCCCCGCTGGTATGTGAGATACTGGTGGCATAGCTTTCACCATTACAGCAATACACAAGCTCCCACAGCATGACAAGCTGACAGACATGTGGCAGTTTTAGCACAGAAATGACTTATAAATATGGAGCTAGAATTCTAGTACATGAAGGGATGAATAAGAATTGTACCTTGCCTATAGGAGCCAACAGGCCAATGAAGGAAGGGGTCAGGACAATAAGAATCATTGAAGATTTTAGGGGCTAAGATTGAGGCTCTTGCAGGGTAAGACTCTTGAGAGTACAGAGGACAATGCATTTTGCCTGGCAGAGTTTGAAAAGATTTCTCAGAGGAGAAAAGGACCTTAAAACTTTTTTTTTTTAAGTGAATATTTGAGCAGATAAAGAATCTCTCTAAAAACATTCTAGGCAAAGAGAATCTGAGCAAAGGAAAGAAGATAACTTTGGAAACTGTTAGTTCTAGATGACCAGTGGTGATGGAGGCAGGTGAAATGGGGTAAGACAAGGAAGGCTGAGAGTACATGGTCAGGTTGTGGAGCACTTAGTGAATCAGACTTAAGAACCTGAACCTCATCTTGAAAGCAATGGGGTGCCTGCTGCAGTGTTTTAAGCATCAGAGTAAAGTGGGCAGATTTGCATTTTAAGAAAATATCCTGCAGTGATGACAAAGGATTAAAGGGGGATAATGAATTTTGGAAACATAACAAGTGCCTAAACAAAGTAGTAATAGCAGGGATAGATAGAGGAAGGGGGGAATTCTCAGGATATTTAAGAGTGTTAGACTTCAGTGAGCATTTAGATGTTAGGAGTGGGGGAGATGGTTATATATAGGATGGACTCAGATTCTGGTTGAAATAATAGGCTGATTTATGAATGCTTTCATTATGCCCAAGAATATGAACCCAAGGTATATGAACAGAATAGTTAAGGACCATTGTATGTTCAGCTTGCATCATTCGTTCATTTATTTATTGAACAAATATTTTCTGAGTGCATATCATATGCTAGGAACTGGGGATATGATGGAGATCAAAATAGATACTGTGCTAGTCTTCACAGCCTAAAAAGTCCAGCATGGAAGAGAGCAAATGAAACAATCCTATAAATGTATAATTGAAAACAATTGGGTCTGAATTGAAAACAATTGGTAAAATAATAGGGTGTGTGGATAGAGCACACATGTAGACTTGACATAGTCTCTGTTCCATTGCTTTAAAGAAGTAAGGCTTAAGAAGAGATCTGAAGGGATTAGACTGGTCAAGATAAAAGACTAATGGCTCAGACAGCAGGAACAGGAAATAAATATGATAAATGCTGGAGGCAGTCCAGTTAGAAGTTTCCAAAAGGCAGGTGGAAACATGTACTCAGAAATAAGGTCTTACACAGAGAAATTACCCACCCATGGGACAGATAAAACACGGGCAAAAATGAGAACTTTGAGGGGGATTATAGAATGAAGAGAGAATAAGTTTGATGCTTTGCCTATAAAATAACAGTATTGAAAGTGCAGATGGTGGAGAGTGAGTCAGTTAAAGAGTAAGGAAAAACAGAAGAAAGTAGAGATGACACCAAAAAAGAAACAAATGGCCGTTGATGTATGGTAATGATTGTTGTGGTTTACTGAATCTTCCTTCCCCTCCCCATGGTTAGAAGCATTTGCATGGTATTAATTAATTCCGTTGATTGTCTTTTGCTGAGCCGAATCAGATCCCTGCGTCATTAAGTCCCAAGGAAGGTATGCATATAAAGGAAAAACATATTTTTACATTGATTCTAAATGTTCTCAGGGGAACTTGTTTTGTCTTTTTACCTTCTGCCTGTCATTCCGAAGAGTGAATTTTGGATTCATGAAATCACTTTTCAGCGTATTTTAAATGTAATCACACTCCATAGTGTGTGCTCCTTGTTCTGTGAAATGAGTCAGAATACTGTGGTCATTTCATCTCTTCTGGGAAGAAAAGTCAAAATGCAAAAGAAGGTCCTCCCAGCTGGCAATAATGGAATATAGATATATACAAGCAGGAATGTTTGTTGGGGAGGCTTACTGTAAGGCCAAAACTAACTACCCAGAGAAAAGCAATCACCCTTTTCCCTGCCTCCCTGCTTCCATGGGTTGGTCTTTGAAACTCTGTTTTATCATCTTCTACATAAAGTTAACTTCAATATTAAAGTCCTTGTTTCATTGTCCTTCTGTTAGTAACAATCATTTCTAAAGAAGTGCTATGTACCATGCACTGTACTAAGTATTACTACTGAACAATACATTATCTTCCTTAATTTTAAGCAATTGTGGGAGGTACATTTATGAAACTCACATTATAGAGGAGGAAATAAAGAATTAGAAATGCTAAGATATGTCAGGTCTTTTGAACTCTAATATCTTAACCACAAAGTAACACAAAATTCATAGTGAAGAGCATTTTATCACTCTGGATATGTCCAGTTATGCAGCAGTTAACGAAGAACCACTATCTCCTAATAGCAAACATGTGTTTCTCACATGGCATGTACATCATAGGTCAGTTCTGGTAAATGCCAACTCATCCCATGACCCAGGCCATCAAAGATTGCACTACCTTGAAAGTTGTTGGTTGTAAAGATGGAAGGAAAGTGCTTTAGCTGATCTCAGAGCAATTCATTGCTTTGGCATTTAGGTGGTAGCATTATTTCCATTCATAACTCACTTGTCCCCATATAACCACAAGCCACTCAAGAAATACAATCTGACTTGGATTTGGAAGGGAGAAGAGCCCAAAGTGAGCTGCACTAATGATAACACAAAATTAAAGAGGTTCTGTGTATTAAATTTCCACATCCATGCCAGTGCCCTGCATTCTAAATTTTAACTGATAAAAACTTCAAAATGGTATCGTGGAATCAAACTTCAGTGATATACCACTTTCTTATCCACTAGGGTGGCTCCAACAAAAAAGAAGTGTTGACCAGGATGAAGAGAAACTGGAATCATCACATATTGCTAGTAGGAATATAAAATGGTGTAGCTGCACTGGAAAACAGTTTGGCAGTTCTACAAAGTGTTAAACATAGATACTCTATGAGTCAGCAATTCTACTTCTGGGTATATACTCAAGAGAAATGAAAATATATGTCCACATAAAAGTTTATACATGAATATTCACACCAGCATTATTCACAGTAGCTAAAAGTTAGAGACAAGTCAATTGCCCATCAACACAGGAATGAGCAAAGAAAATGTAATGTATCTGTGTAGTGGGATATTGTTTAGCAATAAAAAGAAACGAAGTACTGATACATGCTATAACTTACATGACCTTACAAATATTATGCTAAGTGAAAGAATACAGTCACAGAAGACCACATACTATATGTTTCCATTTACATGAAATGTACAGAATAGGCAAATCTATAGAAGCTATGAAGATTAGTGATCACCTCGGGCTGGGGCTAGGAGGAAATGGAGAGTACTAATGAGAATGGAGTTTCTTTTTGTTGTTGTTAGGTGCTGTTGAGTTGGATCCAACTCATAATGACTGTATGTACAACAGAATGAAACACTCTCTGACTCTGTACCATGCACACAATCTTTATGTTTGAGCCCATCATTGCAGAAACTGTATTTCTTTTCATATTGAGTCATGCCACATCAGCCAAAGGAGATCGCAGGGTCTTTACTCCATTCCTATCACTAAGGTTGACTCTACTTTGAGGAGACAACTCTTCCCCAGATGATTCTTGAATGCTTTCCAACCTGAGGAGCTCATTTTCCAGCACTCTATTTGACAGTGCCTCTATGCTATTCATAGGGTTTTCAATGGCTAATTGTTTCAGGAGTGGGCTGTCGGGTTCTTCTCCCTAGTCTGTCTTAGTCTGG